>JAWQEG010001068.1:580000-704093 GCA_033782935.1 Petrolisthes cinctipes
CTCTTAAACACACACACACACACACTCTCTCTCTCTCTTAAACACACACACACACACACACACACTCTCTCTCTCTCTTAAACACACACACACACACTCTCTCTCTCTCTTAAACACACACACACACACACACACTCTCTCTCTTAAACACACACAAACACACACACATACACTTTCTCTCTCTCTCTCTCTCTCTCTTAAACATACACACACACACACACACACACACACACACACTCTCTCTCTCTTAAACACACACACACACACACACACACAATAATCTCGTGGTCTGTGTCGAGGGTTCACTGGTTCACAGGCTGCTAAACACCTCATGGGTCTGGCAGCTGCTAACTTTGCTGGCGGGCCTGGAAGGAAACGACGATCTTCTCCTGATGAGGCTTCGAATCACCCCAATGAAGCTTTGACTCACCCCAATGAAGCTTTGACTCACCCCAATGAAGCTTTAACTCAGAAAATGGCCTAAAATTGTTCAGAAAATGCCTAAAATCTGAATATTATCTTAGTTTTTAAGTTACTGAAGCTTCGAATCACCCCAATGAAGCTTTGACTCACCCCAATGAAGCTTTGAATAAGTTTAATGAAGCTTTGACTGCTTTGAATCACCCTAATGAAGCTTTGAATAAGTTTAATGAAGCTTTGACTCACCCAAATGAAGCCTTAACTCAGAAAATGGCCTAAAACTTGAGTATTATCTTAGTTTTTAAGTTAATGAAGCTTCGAATCTCCCCAATGAAGCTTTGAATAAGTTTAATGAAGCTTTAACTCACCCCAATGAAGCTTTGAATTACCCCTATGAAGCTTTAAATTAACCCAATGAAGCTTTAAATTACCCCAATGAAGCTTAATTCATAAAATGGTCTATAAAAGCTTTGAATCACACAAATTAAGCTTTGAATTACTGAATAAGCTCCCAATAATATAAACAAGGCTTCAATAACTAAAATTAAGCTTCGAATCACTTAAATTAAGATTTGAATAACCTCAAAAAAGCTTTAAATAATACAAATAAGCTTCAAATACCATAAAAAGCTTCGAATTACCCAAATAAAGCTTCGAATCACTGAAATTAAGCTTCAAATAATCCAAAAAAGCTTCGAATAACCCAAAATAAGCTTCAAATAACACAAATAAGCTTCGAATTACACCAGAATAAGCTTCAAATACCCCAAATAAAGCTTCGAATCACATAATGAAGCTTCGAATCACTCAAATTAAGCTTCGAATCACCAAAATAAGCTTCGAATCACCAATAATGTAGATATTAAATAAAATAAATTAATAATAATAAATATTCTGCTGCATATATTATTTATCTATTAACCTATTATTATATTATGTTAGTATGCTCCCAAACGAAGATTAGTATGCTCCCCAACGAATATTAGTATGCTCCCTAACCTAACCTAGCCTAACCTAACCTAACCTAGCCTAGCCTAACCTATTTTATGATTAGTATGCTCCCCAACGAGGATTAGTATGCTCCCCAACGAATATTAGTATGCTCCCTAACCTAACCTAGCCTAACCTAACCTAACCTAGCCTAGCCTAACCTATTTTAAGATTAGTATGCTCCCCAACGAGGATTAGTACGCTCCCAACGAAGATTAGTATGCTCCCAAACTAATATAAGTATGCTCCCTAACCTAACCTAGCCAAACCTATTTTAATTAGTATGCTCCCCAACGAAGATTAGTATGCTCCCCAACGAAGATTAGTATGCTCCCCAACCAACATTAGTATGCTCCCCAACCAACATTAGTATGCTCCACTACCAAGATATGCTACAGTATGGTTTAGTATGCTCCCCAACCAAGATATATACACTTTAGTATGCTCCCCAACGAAAAAATGTATATGTTTGTCTGTATTTGTATGTGTGTATATGTGTGTGTATAATCATAATGTGTATTTATGTATGTGTGTGTGTGTATGTATGTATGTATGTATGTATGTATGTATGTATGTATATATGTAATAATGTGTATGTATGTATGTGGAGGTGTAATAATAATAATAATAATATGTATGTATGTGTGTGTGTTTTGAATATACGAGTTTGAATACATACAGACACACAAACATACACACAATAATACATATATACACACACACACACACACACACACAGAATACAGTCTCGTTTGTGTTGTTGTTTGTGTTGTTTTAGAGCTCTTGTTTGTGTTTTTTGTGTTGTTTGTGAGTTCTTGTTTGTGTGTTGTTGTTTCTGTGGTGTTGCTGGTGTTGTTTGTCTGTTGTGGTTCTGTGTATAGTTTTGTTGTGATTGTCTGTGTGTGTGTGTGTGTGTGTGTGTCCCTGGCTGATTGAGTGTTTAGTTGTTTGCTAACCATCTAGGCCTTGCCTGGCCTGATGGAGAGAGCGGATTCCTGCTTGGAGGCCGACTTGACAATGTCGGAGGAAGACAAGTCTCCAATTGAGGATCACTGGCCTGAGCTGCCTTCTCGCAACCCTCCCCCCCTCTCCTCAATCACTCCGCAGCTCAGGTTGCAACCGTCCACCTCCTCAATCTCTACCAAGCGACCTGTTGATGCCTCGTCCGACTCATCGCAGGATTCCGATGGTGTGGACTGTTTGCCTCCGGCTGCCAAGACTGCCAAGGGTGCTTCAGCTGTGCACGACGTACCTTCTCTGCCTCACCCTGGTGTTTCTTCTTTGTATACCAACTCCTTGCCCTCGTCCAACCTTCCTGCTTTTGCCCTGAGAGATGCCTATGTCAAACTCTCCTTCTCTGGAAACCCATCTACAGACACAAAGCTGCGTTGGTTGTCTGATGTCAACAGGGCCTTCCAGTTACAGCGTGAACTGGCTGAAGTCAAGATGGCTGCTGTCACCTCCCGGTTTGTCTACATCTCTAGGAAGTGTCAGGACATCATTGATAGAGTGAAGGCTGGTGAATTTTTATCTCTGCCTCTCATTCTTGAAGACTCACCTGAGAGGCCTCGTAAGTTCCCCAGCTACATCCTCACCCGTTTTCCTATTGATGTTGACCCGAAACTTGCCAAAGGATACCCTGGTGTGTACTTTGCCCGTCGTTTTTTCCAAGATGGTTCCCCCATTAGCCGTATTGTTGTTGTCTGGAGTCAACCCAATCCACCTCCAAATGAGATTTCCTTTGATTTCCTCCCTTGTCTTCCACCGTGTGAGGTGAGGAAACTTCATAATGACCAGCCTTGGTGCTACAGGTGCTGGGGAGTTGGGCATATCTCCCGGTACTGTTCTGCCAGGCCGAAGTGTGCATGGTGTGCGGCCGACCATGATTCCAAGACGTGTCCTGTCAGGGGCGAACCATCACGTCCTGCTGCCTCCACCTCTGAGCCTTCACCTCCTGAAGATACGTCTCGATGGAAGTGTCCACGATGCCTTCAGCCAGGGGTTAACGTGTGGCATGGATGTACTCGACGTCAGGTCCAGGCTCGTGTCTCTACTATTGCTCCGCCTCCACCACCACCACCACCACCACCTCCCCAGTCTGCTTCTCCTACCAGCCCTGCCTCACCTCCAGACCTGGCCCTCCATAAGTCTGTTGCTACCCTCATGGCACGATGTACGGCTCTTGAAAACCGCTTTTCTGCCCTTGAAGCCATGATTGTTGGGCTAGTTGCCACTCAGGCTGCCAATGACTCCAAACTCTCCACCTTGGTCGAGGCTCAACAGGCCATCATCTCAACTGTCACTACCCTTACCAAAAAGATGGATACTGTTGCATCTCGCCTTGAAAAGCTTTTCGAGTCAGTCCCTTCTCCTGGTCCATCTTCTCCAGGTCGCTCATCTGCCCCCACTCACCGGACTTCTACCTCCAAATACAGAGTTCGCTAGTGATTGCCGGCTGGATGTCATCTCCTGGAATGTATGTGGTATTACCAGTTATGCTAAGCTCACTCAACTTAAGGCCTATGTTTTTCGTCATCATCCCAGTGTTATTTTTCTCCAGGAAGCATTTCCTGGACGGCCGCTCGCTGCTGGGCAAGCTCCTCCCCTCTCAGGTTATGTGCCATATGTTCATCTGGTAAGGAATGGTCTCCTGACTTACATACATAGCTCCTTGCCACATCGCCTTCTCCGTACCTCCACTGATCCTGACATGACCTTTCAGTTATTTGAGGTTCTACCTGGGAATGGAGTACTCCAACTATGTAATGTCTATTCTGCCCCAGCTAGACTCACTCTTGAGGCTCTTCCTTCTCCAACAGTGCATGGTAAGGTTTATATGGGAGATTTTAATGCTCGGCATTCTGATTTGGGTGATGGTACTGGCTCTATTAATCGTAATGGTGTTCGTCTCCTTTCATACATCCGCAAGCATCATCTGACACACTGGGACACTGGTGGTGCCACTCATTGCCGGGGAGGTACTCTGGATTACATCCTCTCGTCTGGCCTGATAGCATCTCAGGTCCTGTGCTCCTCCGTGCCAGACTTATTTTCTGACCACATTGCTCTTCGGTTTCATTATTCTCTAACTGCTGGGGCAGGTGCTTCAGCCACTCGTTTGCGTATTGCTGTGCCCCCTAAATATTGCCCGACTTACATCTTATTTATGGCCCATGTATTTCCTACATTTGACATATCATCAGCTGAACAGTTGTACTCTGATCTTGTATCTGCTACTCATGACTTTTATAGCCTATACGTCTCCCGGCCACACCTCCAGCATCGCCATACTGCCCACTCCTGGACGCTGGATGCACGTATACAGGAGGCAAAGGAGGAGGCTGAACATGATGGCCTATTGTTTCAAGCCAACCCAACCCCTGACCTACTCCATCGTTACCAGATGTCTAGGGATGCTTTAGTTGCCCTGCAGGATTGTGCTCACACTGAGTCTTGGCAGCGGTTCACGGACAGCATCAACCAGCAAACAAGTGTGGCTTCTATGTGGCACCTCATCCGTCGGGTTGTTAAAAATACACCGGCCACTGCTCGTCATCACACTCCTGCCGACTATGCCAAACAACTTGTCGATGCCTGGTCAGAACAATCTACCCCAGCCAGTCTACCCATCCACATACAAGATGCACTCGCTTCCCGTGCTGCTGTCCATCGGCTACGTCTAATGTCTGCTCTGTTACAAGATGATGACAATGATGCAGAGGAGATAACTGAGGAGGAGTTGCGTCGTGCTCTCTCTCGGGGTAGAGCTTCTTCTCCTGGTGATGATGGTACAACTTATGCTGTGCTTTGCCTACTTCAACAAGTTCCCAGGAACCTTCTACTTCGACTGTACAATCTCTGTCTTCGTGAGGGTTGTGTACCACTAGCCTGGACCAGCAGTACAATAATATCCATCCCTAATCCCAGCACTGTGAAGTTCAGGCCTATTTCCCTTACTTCCTGTTTTTGTAAGGTTATGGAGAGAATCTTACCTAATCGTCTTGTGTACCGACTGCAGAATCGCCTTTCTCCATGGCTGTTTGGTTTCCTTTCCCAGCAGAGCACACACCACTGCCTAGTCGACCTGTACTCTTGCCACTCCAGGCACAGTGAGGTGGCATTCATTGACCTTCGAAGTGCCTTCGATGTTACTAATAGGGACGTCATGTTGGATCAACTGGTTGAATTTGGATGGAGGGTAATCTACTATGGTGGATTCCGGGTTACCTCAGTAACAGGACCTCCCGTGTGTGGACTCAGTCCTTTGCACTGTTTTCATCTTGGTACACCTCAAGGAGGTGCTCTCTGCCTATTTTTATTTAATATTCTGATGCATCGGTTGCTCGCTTCTCTCCCTAATATTCCTGGAACTACAATTACGTGCTATGCTGATGATATCAGTGTTCATTCCACCTCACCAAGGGATCTCCAGCAGTTTCTTGACTCCTTTTCTGTGGCCCTCCTCTCTCTGAGGCATTATTGTCTCTCCAGATAAGAGCAGAATATTCACCTGTCACCTTCCTCAAGCTTGGCCAGTATTCACCATTGGAAGGACTGTCATTCTCATGTGTCCCCAGAACCGCTACCTGGGTGTACTAATCAATATTTGGCCAGTTGACCCTGCCAAGCCTCAAGACCATCCCTTTGTTCAGGACTTGTTGGGTCATCTCCAGCGCCGACCATCTATATTCATTTTATCCGTTCAGTTGTTGATTACCTCTCCCCTGCTTTGATTTAACTTCCTAGTGCTACTCTGGAAACTTTAGAGAAATTTCAGAATATAGATATGAGAAAAATTCTCGGCAGTCCCATGTCGACCAGGATAGTGAATATGCAGCGTGAGTTGCATCTTCCCCCATTAGTCGCAACAATTTACTCAAATGTTACTTGCTTCACTGCCAAGTGCCTCCATTTCCCATATCTTTCACCCCACTACTGGCATATAGTCAGGACTTCTCTTACTTAAACCAAACTCCCATGTCCCTCCCATACTGCCTGCTGGATGTATTCTTATAAGGTCTGTTTCCTCTATGCTTCGTAGTCTTAATATAGATATAATGGTTGTATACATCATCCCAGGGCCCCCTCCATGGATGCTACCAATACCTGATGTGAGCTTCACACCTACTTCCAAGTCGGGACTGCCTTCTCTGTAACCACTCTAGCAAAACATTTTGTGAACTGTATGCCATTCTGGATGCTGTTAGTCTTGTTTGTCAACGTGGAGTGAATTCTGCCATTTTTTGTATCTCCAAACCTACCCTTCATTCCCTCTCTATTGTTCAGCCCACACACACTACTGTTGTTCAGCAGATTTTGTCGTTTTTGGCCTTATTGCATCATCGTAACTTGACTCTCAAATTTTTATGGGTGCCAGACTCGCGAAGGAGACCTGCCATCTGCCTCCTCGTGGTATTGGACGCCCTCTCTCCCTAACATGTTTCCTCTATAGAGTTCGCTCCGCTGCTCTTCTCCCTGTACGGCGGCGCAGTCTGTCTGCCAGCACAAATATCGTCGTCGGGAACTCATGATTCGAAGGCACAATGTAGTCTCTGCTCGTTTGAGGCTTTGCTACCAGCCACCGTGGCAGGATGCTGGGATGCAGGGTGAGCCTTCCTTCACTGAGTATCGATTGTGTAGAGTGCTTCGTGCTAACACTATAGAGCACTATTGCCTGGCCTGCCCCACTGTCCGACACTTGCTGCCCCAGGGCCTGCCACTTGATGTGGTTTGTCGACACCTGCTGAACCACCAGGTTCTGGAGGAACTTCTGGTATGCCACCCTCGTTTTGAAGGATTAACGTGGTCATATGTAAATATTCGTCTGAATTTTAGTGTTTCTTTCTGTTATGCTTTCGTCTTATGTGTGTGTGTGTGTGTATGTGTGAGTGTAGTCATTGGATGTTCATGTGTCCCACTTACCCTTATGTTTTGTTGTCTCTCTTTTAATTGACACCGTGGTTCAAAAAAAAAATGCAGATGTTCTTAAGTCTTACAATATATTGGTCAGGATTCTCACCCACTTCCGGCTTAGAATCTCTAAATTTGACCCTATAACCGTCCTCAGTCAAGTTAACTCTCTTCAACACTGCATTTTTAACCTGATCGTAGTCCCAGGCTGATGTATCTGAAAGCCTTGAGTACACGCTGAGAGCTGTACCCGTCAACAGAGTACTTAGTGCAGTTGCCCAAGTCTCTTTTGGCCACTCTGTTTGACTAGCGAATCGCTCAAATCTCAACAGGTAACTGTCTAATTCATCCTTACCTTCCACAAACACCGGAAGTTTGGGAGCCTTGGCTCGAACCACCTCTTGTGTTCCTCTCTCCGGTTGTGCTGATACTTCTAGCTTCTTTAACTCGAGCTCATGTTTTCTCTGTGCTTATCGATCTGCGACTTCCTTCACATCTCGTTCTGCTGCTTTTTCGGCTTCTCTTTCCATTTTCTTCTCTGCTTGAATTTCAGACACGAGTTTTCATACCTCTTGGCCAATATCCATTTTCAACCAATGTTTCCATTCTATTCATTTTTATGGCACTTAACAAACTGCAAGGTCTGCTTTATTCATCCAATACACCCGATCCCAGTCAGGCCCCCATTGTCACAGATTCACTAGGATCGGGATGGATGAAGCACACCAAACATAGTTTTATATAATAATTATTTTAATAAGCACAAACCACCATTAACTAACACCACAATTTCCGATAAAATTCAAAACCACCACTCATCCCCACTGAACACAAGTAATAAATAACAATTGAATATTAAACCCCAACAAACACTCTAACCCCACTCATGACAAGTATAGGACCACCACACCACACAGTGGGACAGTCTTGTAGCCCTCCTTCCCACAATAGGTAAGTAGGCATAAGGCAGGTCGCTCCTTCCACACACAGGTACCGTAGATAGGCGATAGATGGACAGCTCATTCCCCACAATTATAACGTAGCTGGGTGATAGGCAGACAGTTCCTTCCCCACACAGACAGAACCATCTCAGAACCAGTGCTCCACGGTGCCAGTTTTATTCTCTGTTCATGGCACACTTTGGCTTCATTATATTCTATCTGCTGGGTCTGCTGCTCCTGCCACTCGTTTACATATTGCTGTGCCTGTAAATCATTTTATTTTATCTGCTGGGTTTACTGCTCCTGCCACTCGTTTATATATTGCTGTGCCTGTAAATCAAGAGCAGACAACCTTTGTACAGTAGGGCAAAGGTCAGATGAAACTTTCTGGAGCATGTCTCTGGCAAGAGTGACAAACGAGAACCAAAAAGTGGATTTGTACAAAAACAATTATTGAAAAAAACATACATATTAGTGAGATGGTTTGGTGACATTGTTCATTGAAGAGTTTTTTTGGTAAACATACAAATTAGTGTGATGGTTAGTTCTACTTGCCATTGTAACAACAGGGTGTTGTGTTACTATGGGGGTGAACAGGTTCGATTGTACCCAGTAACAATTTATTGGTATGACTACAAGGGTTGGTTCTCACACTCGTATATTCTGGACTTGTAGAGAGGGGGACTTGTTTGCCATAGCCAAGTAGAGAGAGAGCTGCTGTAGAAGTAGCGTGATGTGCTGGAGCTTGGTGAGAGTAGCAGCAGGCGAGATCGGCGGCAGGAGCAAGAGGTGAGTGCATGTCGAAGGCTAGCTGTAGAGTCCGGAGCTCGTCGGCGGCTTTTATCTCATTCTGGCCGGCTGCATGTGCAGGTGTCATGGCGGCCTCCAGTGGCAGGTGGACAGGTGAGGACAAGGAAGTGCAAGGTGCTTGGTGTCTCCTACATCATAAACAATTGTTTCAATGTTTAGTTCAATGGATGAAATACACAACAGAAAAATATCATTGAGGTGGCAGTCTGAGAGCTGATAGTGAAGGTGAGACTTGGTGACCAGAGTACCAAGTAGCCTTAAAATAAATATTTTTAAATTAAAAAGCCTTATGTTTCGTAACTAAAAATAAAATTTATTTAATTAATTTAATTATTTTTAATAGTTAATTTAATTTATTAATAAAAACAGCTTTTTTAAACAAAACAAAAATATATATACAAAAATGAACTTAAATAAAATGCAAAAATGTCGTTCACTCCTAAAAAAAAAAATAATAATTAAAATATAAAATTAATTAGCTGAAATGTATTAAAACTGTATTAATTAATAATATTAGACACTTCTATTTCACCTACGCACCGATAGGTGTCGTTTAATCGCTGCTTTTCTCTCGTCTTCACATCTGCACGGTCCTCACGATTGCATGTTACACAGGACGATAAGCCTTCATGGGCCAGATCTGGCCTGCGGGCCAAGGTTGGCCACCCCTTGTTGGCCGGATTCCATTATTAATTCGGAGTATGTTCACGGGCCACACAATATGCCTGTGTTGGCCGGATGTTACCCGCTCCTACTCTAAATATAGCCTGATGGACATCTTATTTATGACTCATATGTTACTTACTATTTACCTTTCTTTGCCGGACCAGTTATACTCTGATCTTTTCTTTGCCAGTCATGTCGTTTACAAGTTATTTGTCTCCCAGACACACCTCCAACTTCGTTGTACCTCCCATTCATAGATGCTTTACACAAGAGAGTTTTATACAGAGTACTTGACAGTAACGTTCTTGTCTTGTCTTGTCTCATGAGAGAGAGAGAGAGAGAGAGAGAGAGAGAGAGAGTTAGTTTGTTTATACGTGGGACAGACAGGATGAAGATAAACAAATCAAGACAGGAAAAAATGTGCTCACGGCTCGATAAAACACACACACATTAAACTGTAACAATGACACGTGACAAGGAATGAACACAGAAATAGAAAAACGAAAGAAAATGGTTATTGACTGGCAGGTGTGCAGTACAGAAGAGTGTATGGAATTATAATAGTGTACCAAATTATAGGACATGAAATATTATAGAGCGTTTTTAGCCCATCAGGATGGTGGAATGTGAAGTTAATTTGTGGGGAAACAAACACACACATCTCTGCTTGGGTTCGTTACTTGGTCACCGCTTCCTCTCTGCTACAGATTTCTACAATATGCCACTAGGAGGCATAACACACAAATAAGGATACTATATATAAATGTGGCATTTCAGAACAATAAAATAAAAAATAGATCACTTACACAAATAAAAATAATAACAAATTATTATAGTAATTTGCCTTTTACATATTAACACTAATGGTGACGTTGCACAAATACAGTAACGTTATCAGTTGCACATTTAACGTACGTAAATGTTGTCAGTGAGTTTTGTAATTACAAAGTCTTCCTTAAGTTATCATCCTACTTACACAAAGTTTAAAACTACACTTTATTATTGTGTGGGTCATGGAATGTCCAGAATTCTTTCAGAAGGTTGTCGGACAGATAATATTAAGAACCACTGACTGACAGTGATGCTTTGGCTAAACATTTATACTAAACTTATATCAATACCTCACTTAGGGTTGTCAAAGATTTCAATCATTCACGGAACATTATTTAAAATATATACTAAGTTGAATGTTTCTCCCTCACGCTTGAGACAAAGGTGGATGTGGAAAACATTATCATGGAAGAGAATGGTAGTAGGAATGTCATGGGTTAGGGAAGGGATTAAATTATTACAAGGTAGGATACAGGTGTGTAATAAGGCAAGAAGTATTGTGTCTATTTATGATAGTTGTAAGGAGGAGTGAAGTATACACCATGGGAGAGTTAGGTGAGTAAGAAAAGTCATCAAGAGGGGTGATACTATTGAATACTAATAATCACGATGGATATAATAATTAATACAAACATTAATATGAGTAATGTTGTGAGCGTTATAATTATAAGGTATACGCCTATTTCTATTTTAATGTCAGTACAATGACAACTTAAAAATTAGAATATATCAGAGTGAGTAAAGCATAATGAAGACGAGTCAATGAAATGAAACTGATAGGAGAGATTGGGCATTGGAACGACAAGAAAGAAACAGAGTCCAGTGTGGTAATAGGAAGGAACAAAAGAGGGAATGATTGATAGAGACAATGGAAAGAAGATTATTTGTCACACTGTATTACCCGTGTTAAAAATATGGTAACGAATAATGTTAAATTACAACAGGGACGAAATATTTATGTTAGTAAAATACATATTGAAGTTTAAATAAATACTTCATAGCAACGGAGGGATAAATGGAAGGTTACTTAACACTGAATGGGGAGAGGAGAGACCAGGAGGGGAAGTACTGTATTTATAGAACAAAAAAAAACATGTAATCGCAAAACACACACTGCCATTATCTATGTTGATGACGTGTGTATCTGGCAACGTTATTGTATTCTTGCAACGTTACCTCTATGACTGAAAATGTTTTGGTATATTGAATAAACAACTTTCTGGCAACATTATATACTTCTGTGTGTTGGTATCCTTAAACAAAAATCTTCCTGCACCAATATCATATATTTCTCAATAATATTATGATTCCACCTCCTGAACATAATATATAGTATAATTATAACTTTGAGGAATTTCTTGTTAAATTTTATTAGTTCACATATGGTCATCTGTAATATTAGACATTTAAACCATGTATACCTGTCAATTCTATCACATAGTGTTCCCTGATTAACAGGAACGTATCATGGACTAAGAAAGACAAACTTCTGGTATTGACTGTACAGCTGTGTTTATGATTCCCTGAGACACCATCTTGTGGAAGGAACTTGACCTTCTCTATCCTTACTGGACAGCAGGTAGTTGAATCAAACTGTCTAACCAACACACACAGTGAAGCTAACAATAATATTATATTGAGGGAACTTGACCTTCTCTATCCTTACTGGACAGCAGGTAGTTGAATCAAACTGTCTGACCAACACACTCAGTGAAGCTATATATACATATGCATATATAAACATTTATTTATTTATATAGGTATCTTTCTGCCCATCTATTTACCATTGATGAAATGCATTAGTTGTTGCGTGTTCATAATGATAAGAGTGGAATGGTGGTGATGACAGGTGTGACCATACACTCTACTTTGACATTTTATTCTCCTTGAACTCCCTCCCTCCCTCGCTTTCGTTCTCACTCTCTCTCTCTCCCTCTCTCTCTCTTGCTCTCTCCCTCTCTCCATATTTGATTAAGGCTTCGTCTCTCTCTCACTCTCTCTCTCTCTCTCTCTCTCTCTCTCTCTCTCTCTCTCTCTCTCTCTCTCTCTCTGATAACACACAGGAAATCCCCATCGTTGAGGCAAAAATGAAGTGAGTTTATTTCCTCTCTCTCCAAGGTTGCCGTCACCAACGAGAACTTTTGGGTGTAAGGTTACCCTCCATACACACGGGTTTGGGACTACAAACAATATTATAGTAAGAACAAAGGTTTTTTATCCCCTTCTTTAGCCAATATATAAATATTATCAGGTGTCTCAGACCAGTTACTACACAGAAGAAAACAAGTTATTAATTATAATTATAACATGTACAATGAGTGTGTGTGTGTGTGTGTGTGTGTGTGTGTGTGTGTGTGTGTGTGTGTGATCCGACAAGTTATCCATTCATAGATTCTAGTGTTCTTCCCTACATTCTGAAAGTGTGTATTGTCAAGGGGAATATGAATGTTACTATATTGATTTAACAAGTTGTAATAACACAATAATTTACAAAGGATTAAGTTGTTCACAGTACACTGGAGTTCATAATCTAATATGTTTTATCTCTTCCTCCACTGTCCCCACGGATGACGTCATGACACTTCCTGTGTGCGTAGGTGTATGTGTGTGTTTGCTCACTACCAGATCGGAATCCATCTTGTAGTGTTGTGTTTGTATAAATCCTTCTCAACTTCAGCATTACAGTGCTTCAATCTCTGGAGTTTATTATCAAGAAGAACCTTCCACATATTGGGTAAAGTGTTTTGTTGCTACTATTAATTAAATCCTACACTCAACTATTTTGGATTGTCTTCCTTTGAAATGCTCTGTATTTCTTCATAATCTCTCCCTCTCTTTATCACTTCATATCTTTCCTCTCCTATATTCTTCTTTGGTCAGGTTTCTTCTGTGTCAATAATACATTCTTTTCTGTACTGAACAGTTCCACCTTGCAATCCTCCCTTAATTCTTCTTTGAGTAATAATAGGTACACTTGGACATTGTGAACCAACACTACCAACAGTAACCATCACATTGTCAGGTGATATTTTAATATTTAATATCGATCATAATAAGTTATTGGAGACCAATTTAGTTTTAATAAATACAGTAATGGTAATATTAGGAATGTATAGTAAGCCCCTGACAGATGGAGCCTCGCCCAGGTCCCTGAGTTTAAGGGGGTGCGGGAGTAGGGGACAGGCTTTCTACCCACGCCAGGGAGGGACAGGCTTGGCGTTGGTAGAAAGCCTGTCTCCTATTCCCGCACCCCCCTAAATCCCCCCCAAGCCTGTCCCCTTACTCCTGCACCCCTCTAACCCCCCCCCAAGCCTGTCCCCCTACTTCAGCACCCCCCTAACCCCCCAACAAGCCTGTCCCCCTACTCCCGCACCCCCCTGAACCAACCCCCCCATAAACCTGTCCCCCTATTCCCGCACCCACTTAATTAAAACTGTTTACTGAGGGGTTACTACCATGGCTGGGCACCATGGTGGGGAGTTGGGCTGGCCTGGCTGACGTTCGGGAGAGTATCTCATCAGAGATAGATACCAGAACAGAAACCCTGCAACTTTATTTTATTTTATTTTTGTTTTAACATTCTACGGTAAAATGGTAAACAAATAATAACATTGGCAAGTGTTCCACTAAGAACACATATTATTATAACCTGATTATTATACTTATTATAACCTAACTCACTCACACTATTACAGTGCTACACACACATTAACACACATACAGTATATAAAACCAATAGAGGCTTAGCTCTATGTCTTTCATGTATGTTTATCTTTTCTTGTAACACTACATGATAATATTTTCTCTGTATGTGTGACATGTATTATTTTATTGCATTATATTTTGTCTAATAACATGAGAGAAAAATATTATTACTTATATTTTTATATTTTAATTAAGTATTAATTAACATTTCAGTATGAACATAATACATCTAGCATGCAGTATGTGTGTTCTTTTAAATCACTGTTTGGGATATGACACTCTTATTTTCATATTGTCTATCAGTAATATTGTTTATTGTAGGTAAAAAGAGTATATATTCCTTACTGTTATAGCAAGGTGATGTAGAAAGTTTAACTCTCTCTCTCTCTCTCTCTCTCTCTCTCTCTCTCTCTCTCTCTCTCTGTTGATGTCTGTGTTTCTATGTAACTCTCTCTCTCTCTCTCTCTCTCTCTCTCTCTCTCTCTCTCTCTCTCTCTCTCTCTCTCTGTTGATGTCTGTGTTTCTATGTAACTCTCTCTCTCTCTCTCTCTCTCTCTCTCTCTCTCTCTCTCTCTCTCTCTCTCTGTGTGTGTGTGTGTTTCTATGTAACTCTCTCTCTCTCTCTCTATCTCTCTCTCTCTGTTGCTGTCTGTGTTTCTATGTAACACACACACTCTCTCTCTCTCTCTCTCTCTCTCTCTCTCTCTCTCTCTCTCTGTTGCTGTCTGTGTTTCTATGTAACTCTCTCTCTCTCTCTCTCTCTCTCTCTCTCTCTCTCTCTCTCTCTCTCTCTCTCTCTCTCTCTCTCTCTCTCTCTCTTGTGACAGTGGAAATGTCCTGATAATGTGAAAACGATAAATATATTAGTTTATTTTTTGGATACATCCTGTGATAAGTCTTGCAAGCAGTCTTATGTACTGTGGAATGGAGGGTTAGGTCAGGTTAGGTTAGGTTAGGTGTGTGTGGGGAAGGAGAGAGGAAGGAGAGAGTGATGGGGGTGTGAGGGGAAGGAAAGAGGAAGGAGAGAGTGATGGGGGTGTGAGTGGAAGAAGAGAGGAAGGATGGAGGGTAGGATGTGTGAGAGGAAGGAGCGAGGAAGGATGTGTGAGGGGAAGGAGAGAGGAAGGATGGAGGGTAGGATGTGTGAGGGGAAGGAGAGAGGAAGGAGAGAGGGTAGGATGGAGGGTTGGTTGTGTGAGAGGAAGGAGAGAGGAAGGATGTGTGAGGGGTAGGATAGAGGAAGGATGTGTGAGAGGAAGGAGAGAGGAAGGATGTGTGAGTGGAAGGAAAGAGGAAGGATGGAGGGGAAGGGAGAAGATGTGTAGGGAAGGGAAGGGAAAGGAAGGGTAGGTAGGGTAAAGGAAGGGAGGGGAGAGGAGGAGTAGGAAAGGGAAGGGAAGGGTAGATAGGGTAAAATAAAGGGAGGGAGAAGAGGAGTAGGGAAGGGAGGGAAGAATAGGGAGGGGAAGGGAGAATAGGGGTAGGGAAGGGAAGGGAAGGTATGGTAAAAGAAGGGAAGGGAGAGGGAGGGGAAGGGAAGGGAAGGGTAGGGTAGGTATGGTATAGGAAGGGGAGGGAGAGGGAGGGTACAGAAGGAGAAGGGAGAAAAGGGGTAGGGAAGTGAGGGAAGGAGAGGGATAGGGAAGAATAGGTAGGGTAAAGGAAGGGAGGGAGAGGGACGAATAGGAGAATGTAAAGGCGGGAAGAGAAGGAAGGATAAGAGACGGTAAAGCAGGGGAAGGGATAAAAAATGAATGTATACAACACAATACAAACAGTAACAGATCAGTTGGTCCTTTAGAGGCTGTTTTGATTCTAAGGTGCTAACTAATAGTAGAGATAATGAATAAAATAGTAATAATAATAATAATAATGAATAAAATAATACTTCCAACAAATCTTGAACCATTACAAGAAAAGGTACCAAAATTGGGTTTGTTGTTGTTGTTGTTGTTGTTGTTGTTGTTGTTGTTGTTGTTGTTGTTGTTGTTGTTGTTGTACTGGACCAAGACCAATTAAAGGTGTAATATACTTATGGTTCATTGGATCACTTTGATTCCTTTGAAGTATACCAACAAACAGGACCACATTAACATAAATAATAGTGTTCTGTTGCTTGGAATAGTGTGTAGGAATCAGTTGTTCCAGATTTACCAACACTGTACTACTCCTCTTTAACTTCCTGGCTATCTGTTGGTATATTTCTAAAGCCACTTTATTTATTTATTAATATAAGTAACAAGGAAGCACTACCATCTTGTATTACCATTATAATGTTATATTTCATTCAATATAATTTAATGTAAAATATAACATTGTGCAAAATCTTATTATAGTATGAACACACACATACACACACACACATACTCTAATAGTATACACACATATGTATTAACACACACACATACTCTAATAGTATACACACATATGTATTAACACAAACACATACTCTAATAGTATACACACATATGTATTAACACACACACATATCCTAATAGTATACACACATATGTATTAACACACACACATACACTAATAGTATACACACATATGTATTAACACACACACATACCCTAATAGTATACACACATATGTATTAACACACACATATCCTAATAGTATACACACATATGTATTAACACACACACATACTCTAATAGTATACACACATATGTATTAACACACACACATACCCTAATAGTATACACACATATGTATTAACACACACATATACCCTAATAGTATACACACATATGTATTAACACACACACACACACACCCGTCCGAGGTCATCGAGGTCGTATGTGTGACACGGCGCTCGTCTTGGTAGCCAGGGTCAGCTTGTTGACCCCTCACCCCTCATCTACCTTCATCTACCAAGTGCCACACATTTAGAAGAATACTAAACTATCAAAATGAGGCCCAACAATCTGTCAACCAACCAACACACTGGCTTGAAAATAATCCGTTAGCACTAAACTCTCTCAAACGAGGAGCTGGCTACCCACCACCTGCCGTAATAGGTCACCTGAAAGCTATTGGTCTATTTCACAATAGAGCCGCAAACAGGGGAAAAACCGACAGAATAAGATTCGTGTAATCAGCAGTGCAAAAAAGAGGAAAATGCCTTGTGTTGTGAAACTGTACAAAGTGATAGAAGTTCCCCGCCTCTCGTATGACCTCCCCTCTGTGTTCCAATCCAACGTGACCTCACTATGTAACAAATTTGACGAACTGGTGAATACAGAGAACACGATCAGTGCTGATATAGTTTGTGTTACGGAAGCCTGGTAAGTTATACCAGAGTTGTGTGCCATTGAAAATTACGACCTATTCCACTGTCTTAGAACCCAAAAACGAGGAGGTGGACTTGTGATGTTTACACACACAAAGTACAAAGCCGAGCACCTGAACGTTAAAACCCCCAGGGAACTTGAGGTCATGTGGGTAAAATTAACACTGCCATGTCACTCTTGCCACACTGCCTCCATCATTTGTGGTTTGGTGTATCACCCCACACGTGCACCCACCCATGCCCTGCTCGTCGACCACATCATCGACACCTGTGACACGCTATAGGCAAGATATTAATCTTCTAAAATGGTTATATGTGGTGACTTCAACCAACTAGATACAAAAGGAATAGAAGCCCAACTGATCATCACCCAGATTGTCAACTGGACTCAGCCCAATTACCAGCTTACCTACCCTCCATCCCTCCCCCACACATTAATGAGCACGAGGTCTACTATAAGCTCTTAATTAAGCTATAAGCTCAAACGCTCCACTACCCATATTGACCTTCCCGTGAGCTTGCTGTTGAGCTTGCAAAACCCATTTGTTCAATAATTAATGCATCACTTAGTTAGAGTAAATACCCACAGGATTGGAAGACAGCTTCCGTTACTCCAATACCAAAAGTTTCAAAACCCCAGTCACTTAATCAATTAAGACCCATTACCATAACCCTCCTCCCGAGCCTGTTATGTGAAAGCTTTGTGTTCGACTGAGTTGCAGCCAACATCTCAAATGCAATTGACCCCCAACAATTTGGAAATATGAAGTCATCATCAACGACCCATTGTTTCATAAGCCTGCTACACTTTATATACAGTAACCTGGAAAAAAGAAAGACCTCAGTTGCCCTTACATTCATAGATTTCAGAAAGGCTATTGATATAGTAGACCATAACGTAGTATAAAGGAAAGCTCTTGATATTGGAGTGGAGCACAGTCTAGTGGCATACCTGGCAAACTTCCTGTATGACAGACGTCTGGCAAACTTCCTGTGTGACAGTCGTCTGGCAGTGCGTCACCAGGGTGCAGTATCTATACACCAACATCTCCCGTGTGGTGTGCCCCAGGGGACCAAGATGGGACCCCTGTGCTTCCTCATCCTAATCAATGACACCTTAACTGACACAAATTTTCACTGGAAATATGTGGATGACTCAGCCGTTGGGACAGTCATCAATAACTTGTCTCCTGACTACCACCTCCTGCAATAACACTTCACCAACCTCCAGACGTGGACCAACAACAACAACGTCTCCATCAACCAAGGCAAGACAGTAGTGATGCAGTTTCATACGGCTACCACACCCCCACCACCACCAGTGATAACACTAGGATAGCAACAACTACAAATAGTGGACACCACCAAGCTATTAGGTGTCATGCTGGATGACAAACTGAACTCGAAAAGTCATATCAGCACCATCATCCAGTCAGCCACATACCGCCTGTATATACTAAGACGACTCAAGTCCCTAGGCACACCCCAAAAGGAGCTGGTAGGAATCCACCACACCTTCATCATCCCCAAGCTGACATACGCCTCCCCTGCCAGACACAGAGGCAGCAGCTGGTGGGGGTACAAAAGAGGGCATGTCATATCATTCTGGGTACGGCATACACCACCTACCAACAAGCCCTGGATACCCTCAGAATACCATATCTTGTCACCAGACACCAGCAGCTCCTCTGTGACTTCAGTAAACAGTTGCTAATCCACCCACGCCATAGAGACCTCCTCCCACCCACCATTCCCAAAACCCGCCACGTCCGTCACTACAACCTACTCAACCACATCAGAGCTAGGACAGACAGATACAAAAATAGTCCCATCCCCACAATAGTCTCTCTAATAAACCAAAAGCACATGTAAATATTTGTACTATGTCCATGTGTGAGTGAACATGCGTGATTGTAATTGTGTACGTCTGTGTGTTGGTTTGGTATTTGTTTATGTCTGTTCATTTATATGTATCTATAAAGTATAACCTATTTGTATCACCATTTTACAATGTATATTTGCAGCCCTTGGCTGTCTGTACCAAATAAACCTTTTATTATTAATGTTATTATTATTATTATTATACCAAAATATTATACACATATATGTATTAACACATACACACACACACATACCTAATAGAATATACACACATATGTATTAACACACATACTCATACATACACACACGTATGTATTAATACACATACTCATACATACACACACATATGTATTAACACACACGCATACACACACGTATGTATTAACACACATACATACACATACCCTAATAGCATACACACGTATGTATTAACACATATACACACACATACCCTAATAGTATACACACATATGTATTAACACACACACATATACACACACAGAATGGTAACAGTAGTAATAACTCAACCTTTACTTATCATGGTGTGAACACTTTTACTAAGTTGTATAGATTACTGAACAGGAAGTTGATGTTGTTGTTTCATTAGAGAGAGAGAGTTGTGTGTGTTGGCATGGGTGTGTGTGCCTGTGTGTGTACATCTGTGTGCCTGTGTGTGTACATCTGTGTGCCTGTGTGTGTACATCTGTGTGCCTGTGTGTGTACATCAGTGTGACTGTGTGTGTACATCTGTGTGCCTGTGTGTGTACATTTGTGTGCGTGTGTGTACGTGTGTGCCTGTGCGTGCATGCATGCGTGTGTGTTCGTGCATGCGTGCACGTGTTTGTGGAGGGGGGGGGAGCTGATGGGGGTGGTAGAATAATATGTATCTGGATAATTAACATTAATCACTGGTTCTGATCTGTGATCACAATATAATTAATAATTAATTATTGTATTAGTCGTTGGTGAATCTGACATTACATGATAACATTAATATTAATATATTAATATACACCTTTATATGTAGAGTCCTCATGGACATCTGAAACACAGTACATGTTTCCAATATTAATATACACCTTTATATGTATAGTGCTAACCTAACCTAACCTAACCTTTATATGTATAGTGCTAACCTAACCTAACCTTTATATGTATAGTGCTAACCTAACCTAACCTAACCTTTATATGTACAGTCCTAACCTAACCTAACCTAACCTTTATATATACAGTCCTAACCTAACCTAACCTTTATATATACAGTCTTAACCTAATCTAACCTAACCTAACCTAACCTAACCTTTATATATACAGTCCTAACCTAAACTAACCTAACCTTTATATATACTGTCCTAACCTAACCTAACCTTTATATATACAGTCTTAACCTAACCTAACCTAACCTAACCTAACCTAACCTTTATATATACAGTCTTAACCTAACCTAACCTAACCTAACCTAACCTAACCTTTATATATACCGTCCTAACCTAACCTAACCTAACCTAACCTAACCTTTATATATACAGTCCTAATCTAACCTAACCTAACCTAACCTAACCTTTATATATACAGTCCTCAAGATCTGGTTGGACATCTGAAACAACGGGTGAAGTTCCACTAGACCGGTCCATCTGTGGCCTGGTGGTCACAAAGGAAAGGTAAGTAACACACACAGTCAACAGATTGACCTATTTACTGGTCCAAGTGTTCTTATCCCTAGCCAGTATAACTTTCAACACACACACACACAGACACACATAGATAATAATCTATATAATTACAGAATTATTTGTTGTTTTATTCGAATCAGTATACAATGCCGTTTGTGTGATTACTTTTTGAAGATGGCATCAGGAAGATGGTGGCCATCTGTAGCGATGCACTGTTGAAGGCGATGTCTGAAGTTTTCGGCTGCTCTTCGGCACATCTCAAGGGGTATTGCAGCGATTTCCTCCCGAATTCGCATCTTCAATTCTTCCAAATTGTGTGGCCGCCTTCTTGGTTTATTATATTTCATATTCCCATTGGTATAGATTAAGGGACCCTGTTATGTAGTCAGAAAATTGGAGATAGATGAGTCCTTCAAATGTTGCCACCAAACACTATCTAGTTAAAGGATCTTGTTTCGTGGCATAGGCAGGAGGAATCAAAAGCCACCAGATCTCAAACACGATTACAGGGTCCCTTTATATACGAGTGCTATCTTGGTATTAAATGTATGACAGAGAACAGCACCCTGGTGAATACAAAGGAATACAAAGGAAGTACAGGCAACAGGAGGTCCATAGTGACCTTTTACTAGGTTACCTGTTTAACTATGCTAATCTAGACTACGTGTTGAAGGAAAGGATAGCAAAGTACAAGGCTCCTCCCCACCCACCACTCCCACCGGATATCCCAGTTGTGGTGGGTCTCTCTCCTATGTATGTATGTATATGTGTATGTGTGTATGTATATGTGTATATATGCATGTATGTGTGTATATGTATGTATGTATGTGTATATATATTTATGTATGTGTGTAAGTATATATGTATGTATAGAGAAAGACGTGTATGTACTGTATATTTGTGTGTGTATATATGTATGTATGTATGTATGAAGGCTTTGTATGAGTCTCGCTCCAACATTGGTGGAGTGTGGACATTCTCTTGGCGCTCTGCCTGCATTGTTGTTTGTGTTGTTGTTGCGTTCTTGTTTGTGTTGTTTGTACATTCTTGTTTGTGTGTTGCAATTTCTGTGGTGTTGCTGGTGTTTTGTCCGTTGTGGTTGTGTATTGTTTTGTTGTGATTCTCTGTGTGTAGGTGTGTGTGTGATTGAGCGTATAGTTGTTCGTGTGCAGTTGTTTGCTTCCCTTGTAGGCCTTGCCTGGCCTGATGGAGAGCGTGGATTCCTGCTTGGAGGCCGACTTGGTAATGATGGAGGACGACGAGGCTCCAGTTGCAGATCACTGGCCTGAGAGGCCTTCACGCAACCCTCCCCACCTCTCCTCGTCCGATTTCTCACAGGATTCCGATGGTGTGGCCTGTTTGCCTCCGGCTGCCAAGACGGCGAAGGGTGCTCCAGCTGTACACAACGTACCTTCTCTGCCTCACCCTGGCGCTTCTTCCTTGTATACCCAATCCTTGCCCTCGTCCAAACTTTCTGCTTTTGCCCCGAGAAATACCTATGTCAAGCTCTCCTTGATTTCCTCCCCTGTCTTCCACTGTGTGAGGTGCGGAAACTTCATAATGACCAGCCTTGGTGCTACAGGTGCTGGGGAATTGGGCATATCTCCTAGTACTGTTCTGCCAGGCCGAAGTGTGCATAGTGTACCGCTGACCATGATTCCAAGACGTGTCCTGTCAGGGGTTAACCATCACGTCCTGTTGCCTCCACCTCTTAGCCTTCACCTCCTGAGGATACGTCTCGATGGAAGTGTCCACGATGCCTTCAGCCAGGGGTTAACGTCTGGCATGGATGTACTCGACGTCAAGCCCAGGCTCGTGCCTCTACTCTTGTGCCGCCTCCACCACCATCACCTCCCCAGTATGCTCCTCCTACCAGCCCTGCCCCGCCTTCGGACCTGGCCCTCTGCAAGTCTGTCACTGCCCTCATTGTACGGTGTACGGCTCTCGAGAACTGCTTCTCCACCCTTGAGGCCAGGATTAATGGGCTGGTTGCCATTTAGGCTGTGAATGACTCCAAACTCTCCATCTTGGTTGAGGCTCAGCAGGCCATCATCTACACTGTCACCACCATTACTGAAAGGATGGATACTGTTGCATCCCACCTTGAAATGCTTTACGAGTCAGTCCCTTCTCCTGATCCATCTTCTTCTCCAGGTCGCTCATCTGCCCCCACATCCTGGACTTCTACCTCCAAACACAGAGTTTGTTAGTGATTGTCAGTTGGATGTCATCTCCTGGAATATATGTGGTATTACCAGTCATGCTATGCTCACTCAACTAAAGGTCTACGTTTTTCGTCGTCATGCCAGTGTTATTTTTCTCCAGGAAGCATTTCCAGGATGGCCAACCATTGCTGGGCAAGCTCCTCCCCTCTCAGGTTCTGTGCCAAATGTTCATCTAGTAAGGAATAGTCTCCTGACTTACATATATAGCTCCTTGCCACTTCGCCTTCTCTGTATCTCATCTGATCCTGACATGACCTTTCAGCTATTTGAGGTTCTACCTGAGGATGGAGTACTCCAATTATGTAATGTCTATTCTGCCCAAGCTAGACATACTCTTGAGGCTCTTCCTTCTCAAACAGTGCATGGTATGGTGTATATGGGAGATTTTAATGCTCGACATTCTGACTTGGGTGATGGATCTGGCTCTACTAATCGTAATGCTGTTCGTCTCCTTTTATACATCTGCAAGTAACATCTGACATGCTGAGACACTGGCGGTGCCCCTCATTGCCGGGGAGGTACTCTGGATTACGTCGTCTCGTCTGGCCTCATAGCATCTCAGGTACAGTGCTCCTCCATGCCAGATTTATTCTCTGATCATGTCGCTCTTCGGTTTCATTATTTTCTACCTGCTGGGTCAAGTGCTTCAGCCACTCGTTTGCGTATTGCTGTGCCCCCTATATATTGCCCGACTCCCATATTATTTATGGCCCATGTATTCCCTGCATTTGACATATCTTCACCAGAACAGTTGTACTCAGATCTTGTTTCTGCTAATCATGACTTTTATAGGCTATCGGTCTCCTGGCCACACCTTCAACATTGCCATACTGCCCACTCCTAGACGCTGGATGCACGTATACAGGAGGCAAAGCAGGAGGCTTAACGTGATGGCCTTTTGTGACAAGCCAACCCAACCCCTGACCTGCACCATCGTTACTAAATATCTAGGGACGCTTTAGTCACCCTACAGGAGTGTGCTCACACTGAGTCTTGGTAGCGGTTCATAGACAGCATCAACCAGCAAACAAGTGTGGCTTCTATGTAGCGCCTCATCCATCACGTTGTTAAAAAGATACCAGCCACTGCCCATCATCACACTGCCACCGTCTTTGCCCAAAACCTTGTTGATGTCTGGTCAGAACAATCTACCCCAGCCAGTCTACCCATCCACATATAAAATGCACTTGCTTCCCGTGCTGCTGTCCATCAATTACGTCTAATGTCTGCTCTTTTGCAAGATGATGACAATGATGATGTAGAGCAGATAACCAAGGAGGAGTTGCGCCGTGCTCTCTCTCGGGGTAGAGCTTCTTCTCCTGGTGATGATGGTACAACTTATGCTGTGCTTTGCCTACTTCAACAAGTTCCCGGGAACCTTCTACTTCGACTGTACAATCTCTGTCTTCGTGATGGTTGTGTACCACTAGCCTGGACCAGCAGTACAATAATACCCATCCCTAATCCCAGCACTGCGAAGTTCAGGCCTATTTCCCTTACTTCCTGTTTTTGTAAGGTTATGGAGAGAATCTTACTTAATCGTCTTGTGTACCGACTGCAGGATTGCCTTTCTCCATGGCTGTTTGGTTTCCTTTCCCAGCAGAGCACACACCACTGCCTAGTCGAACTGTACTTTTGCTACTCCAGGCACAGTGAGGTGGCATTTATTGACCTTCGAAGTGCCTTCGATGTTGCTAATAGAGACGTCATGTTGGATCAACTGGTTGCATTTGGATGGAGGGTAATCTACTATGGTGGATTCCAGGTTACCTCAGTAACAGAACCTCCCGTGTGTGGACTCAGTCCTTTGCACATTTTTCATCTTGGTACACCTCAAGGAGGTGTTCTCTGCCTATTTTTATTTAATATTCTGATGCATCGGTTGCTCACTTCTCTCCCTGATATTCCTGGAACTACAATTACGTGCTATGCTGATGATATCAGTGTTCATTCCACCTCACCAAGGGATCTCAAGCGGTTTCTTGACTCCTTTTCTGTGGCCTCCTCTCTCGGTGGCATTATTGTCTCCAGATAAGAGCAGAATATTCACCTGTCACCTTCCTCAAGCTCGGCCAGTATTCACCATTAGAAGGACTGTCATTCTCATGTGTTCCCAGAACCGCAACCTGGGTGTACCAATCAACATTTGGCCAGTTGACCCTGCCAAGCCTCAAGACCATCCCTTTGTCCAGGACTTGTTGGGTCGTCTCCAGCGCCGACCATCTATATTCCTTTTATCCGTTCAGTTGTTGATTACCTCTCCCCTGCATTGATTTAACTTCCTAGGGCTACTCTGGAAACTTTAGAGAAATTTCAGAATATAGATATGAGAATAATTCTCGGCAGTCCCATGTCGACCAGGATAGTGAATATGCAGTGTGAGTTGCATCTTCCCCCATTAGTCAAAACAATTTACTCAAATGTTACTTGCTTCACTGCCAAGTGCCTCCATTTCCCATATCTTTCACCCCACTACAGGCATATAGTCAGGACTTCTCTTACTTAAACCAAACTCCCCTGTCCCTCCCATACTGCCTGCTGGATGTATTCTTATAAGGTCTGTTTCCTCTATGCTTCGTAGTCTTAATATAGATATAAGGGTTGTAGACATCCCCCCAGGGCCACCTCCATGGATGCTACCAATACCTGATGTGAGCTTCACACCTACTTCCAAGTCGGAACTGCCTTCTCTGTAACCACTCTAGCTAAACATTTTGTGAACTGTATGCCATTCTGGATGCTGTTTGTCTTGTTTGTCAACGTGGAGTGAATTCTGCCATTTTTTGTATCTCCAAACCTACCCTTCATTCCCTCTCTATTGTTCAGCCCACACACACTACTGTTGTTCAGCAGATTTTGTCGTTTTTGGCCTTATTGCATCATCGTAACTTGACTGTCAAATTTTTATGGGTGCCAGACTCGCGAAGGAGGCCTGCCATCTGCCTCCTCGTGGTGTTGGACGTCCTCTCTCCCTAACATGTTTCCTCTATAGAGTCCGCTCCGCTGCTCTTCTCCCTGTACGGCGGCGCAGTCTGTCTGCCAGCACAAATATTCCTACCGTCGTCGGGAACTCATGATTCGAAGGCACAATGTAGTCTCTGCTCGTTTGAGGCTTTGCTACCGGCCACCGTGGCAGGTTGCTGGGATGCAGGGTGAGCCTTCCTTCACTGAGTATCGCTTGTGTTGAGCGCTTCGTGCTAACACTATAGAGCACTATTGCCTGGCCTGCCCCACTGTCCGACACTTGCTGTCCCAGGGCCTGCCACTTGATGTGGTTTGTTGACACCTGCTGAACCACCAGGTTCTGGAGGAACTTCTGGTATGCCACCCTCGTTTTGGTGGATTAACGTGGTCATATGTAAATATTCGTCTGAATTTTCGTGTTTCTTTCTGTTATGCTTTCCTGATGTGTGTGTGTGTGTGTATGTGTGTGTGTATGTGTGTGTGTGTATGTGTGAGTGTGTATGTGTGAGTGTGTATGTGTGTGTGTATGTGTGAGTGTGTATGTGTGAGTGTTGTTACGCGTCCCGACTTTACGTCATGAAAATAAATTTTGACACCAAGGATCATAATAGACGCTGTATAAAATATAAAAAGATATAATTAACAGTACAAGGTGTAAATTACAGGTTCACCAGATTTGTGGTGAAGTGCTACAAGTGTCCCCATGCACCATAAGGAATGTACTGAAGGTAAACAATAGCAGCCATGAATTTAGTTGGCTCACCGGTCATAACACTGGACCATATTCCCTCATACAAACTCACCACGTATATCTCTGAACACCCGTGGAAAATAGTGACTAAATATGATCTACATATACAATACTAATAACACCACCAATAATAATAATAATAATAATAATAGAAGTACAATACCTTATAACTACGATCAAACCCCACAACACTACCGAACTTCACCAGCCACCTCCTTCCACTATCACAGTTGTTCTGCTAACCCCGAGATTCACTCTTAACCGGGCTTTTATATCATGAGTCACGAAGCTGACGTCACTCCTCTAACACAGGTAGCGAAACTGATTCGTTCGCCTCTACTGAGACTGTATCGAGCCTCCTCACCTAACACCTCCATCGCTAGAAAGGAATGCGACTGTGAGCATTCAAGCGTCTCATATCCTTGACAAACAATCAGCTATTACATTATTTCTTCCTTTGATGTGGTTAATCTCCAAATTATATTCCTGCAGGAAGAGACTCCACCTTGTAAGACGCTGATTTTTGTATTTAAACTTGTTCAAGAATTTTAAAGGGTGGTGATTAGTGAAAATTGTTATAGCTGTACAAGCAGATTGAAGGTAAACAGCGAAGTGTTGTACGGACAAAACTATGGACAAGAGTTCTTTTTCAATTACGGAATAATTTTTCTGGGCAGAATTGAACTTTTTACTGTAGTAACATATAGGATGATCTATTCCTGAAAACTCCTGTAATAACACTGCACCTGCAGCTATATTACTAGCGTTGACAGCAATCTTAAATGTTTTATCATAATCTGGAGCTCTGAGTACTGGGAACTTAGATAGAATCTGTTTAGTCATACAGAAAGCCTGTTGACATTCAGGTGTCCATCCAAACTTCACACTCTTCAGTTGATCAGTCAAGGGTGCCGTTATCTGGGAAAAGTTAACGATAAATCTACGGTAATAGCCAATCATACCAAGATATCTCTGGATTTCTCTCTTATTAGTTGGAGTGGGAAAGTTATTTATGGCTTCAACCTTCACAGAAGGGGGCACCACTTGACCTTGACCAATTACATAACCCAGGTATTGCACCTGGGCCTTAACAAAGTCACACTTAGATAAATTAACAACTAGATTAGCATCAGACAATCTTAACAATAATTCCCTCAGTCTGGTAACATGATCTTTCCAACAATGACTAAAAACAACTACATCATCGATGTATACCACACACCCAGGAATACCTTCAATTACTTTATTCATTAGCCTTTGAAAGGTGGCAGGGGCATTCTTCATCCCATAAGGCATGACTCTACACTTGTAGGTTTGGTTAAGAGCAACAAAACAAGAAATATTTTGAGCCCTGAGAGTAAGAGGCACCTGCCAATATCCTTTCATAAGATCCAGCTTCGTGATAAGTCTAGCACTTCCCACTTAATCAATACAATCATCTACCCAAGGCAGTGGGTACGAATCAGCCTTTGTGAGGGAATTAACTCTTCTGTAGTCGATGCAGAAGCGATGCGCCCCTCCAGGCTTAGGGACGACCATGACCGGGCTAGACCACTCACTCACACATTCCTCAATAAGCTGTTGTTGCAGCATGTAGTCAATTTCACATTGCAGTATGCTTCTCCGTTGTGGGCCAACTCTATACGGCGGCAGTTTCACCGGCGCGGCATCACCCACGTCGACATCATGCTCAATTAGGGAGGTCAAGCCTGGGGTATCCCTGAACACTCTTGGGTACTGTGAAAGAAGTGATATAAGTTCTTTTCCTTGGGATGAGGAGAGATGAGGAAACGAGGTGGGCAGACCCTTCAAGAAGGTGGCATTCTCCTCCCAAGATGAAACACTTCCCAGGGACAAAGGACAATCCCCCCGCTCTTCCATCTCTTTAGTGAGAGTGACACACACACCTTTACAACCCAAAGAAGGATGTGGCTGGACTTGGGAAGGGGCTCTACGATAAGGCTTCAGCATATTGATATGAACAAGTTGTTGTGACTTTCGTTTATCAGGTGTAGCAACCAGGTAGTCAGTCTAACTTACTTTTGACATAACCTTGTAGGGACCACAATATTTTGCTGCAAGGGGTTGTCCAGACATAGGTAGCAAAACTAATACTTCATCGTTGGGCTGAAATTCTCTTACTGAAGCCTTTTTATCATACCAGTTTTTCATGCTGATCTAAGCCTTTTTCAGATGTTCATTAGCAAATGCCCATGAAATTCTCAGTCTTTCTTTGAACTTGATAACATACTGCAACAAGCCAATTTCGCACTCACCATCAATCCACGTCTCCTTTAGTAACTGTAGTGGTCCTCTAATTTGATGGCCAAAAATTAGGGAATTAGGGGAGAAACCTAATGATTCTGTAGGAACCTCTCTAGTAGCAAACAGGAGAAACGGTATCCCTTTATCCCATTCTTTGCCTGTTTCTTCACAAAATTTTCGTAACATGCATTTGAGCGTCTGATGGTATCGCTCAAGAGCTCCCTGACTTTGGGGGTAGTAGGCACTAGAGGTTATCTGGTCAACACCTAACTCCCTCATAGAGTTCTTGAAGACATTAGACATAAAGACTGAATTCCTCTCGGGAAACCAAACTTTGTAAAAAAATGTAGAAGTTCTCTGACAATGATAGTTGCAGTAGCAGCTCTGATAGGGATAGCTTCAGGGTACCGTGTGGCCATGTCCATGATGGTCAGAAGGTAGGAATGGCCCTGCGAGGTTCTCGGAAGGGGGCCCACTATATCGATGACAACTCTAGAGAAAGGGATTTCAAATACAGGTAGAGGCACTAAAGGGCTTACTGGAATCTTTTGATTAGGTTTACCTACCCTCTGACAAACATCACAGGTACGGCAATAATTAGTTATATCCGCGACCATTCCAGGCCAGAAAAAATGATTTCTAACTCTTGCTACAGTCTTTCTTATCCCAAGATGACCAGCCAGCGGAAGATTATGGGCAATGTTAATTATTTCTGAACGACACACTCGGGGGACAACCACTTGATGTACATCATATATACCATCATTGGTAGGAAGTTGAGGTGGTCTCCACTGTCTACATAATACCTGGTTCTTAAAATAATAACATTCCACTAATTCTTTAGCCGCGTCCCCCTCATTCATAGCCAAACTTGCGAGTTTCCTACACTCAGGATCAGCCTTCTGGTGTTCAACAATCCCCTCGATATCACAAATATGAGATGGGGATTCAAGCTGGCTAGAAGTCATCTCCCCTGTATTGACAGTCTCAGTGTGACCCTCAGGCATTTCACGTTCCATCCTACTATGGTCATTTTCAGTGACATTCGGAACATCAATACAAGGGACAGAAGTGACATGGTCAGGTTTACTTAGCTGGGTCATGGATCGGGTCACTGCACATGCTGGGAAGACATTAGACATTTTTTCTTCATACTCACGGGTTAATAGTTCATTAACTGGACACATGGATAAGATGGGATTGACTGTCACCATACCTCCTGCAATATCATTTCCTAATAAGAAGTTGACTCCAGGTACTGGCAGCTCCTTCACCACTCCCACACGTACAATACCCTTGGCAGTGCTCAGTCTAGGGTGACATCAATGACAGGGACTGAAATACAATTTCCTGCAACACCCTGTAATAAAACATATGTGAGAGAGATAACAGGTTCATTGGATGGATTAATCAATAATGATTGTGAAGCTCCTGTATCCCTTAAGATTTTTATAGGATAAGTTTGACCTTGTACTTCAACTGTGCCATCTGACAGAAATGCACGGTATTGCTCTAAAATGGCCTGGTTGGTACAGTTACTAAGAGTAGGGCATGCCACCTGCTTACTGCAGCTCTCCAGGCAGCCACCCACAGCTCCCTCACGTGTCTCGGTCAAAGACTCCATAGCATGTGGGTTTACAAAGGGATCCTGGTTAGCGACAATACTAACAGACTTGGGCCACTTATTTCTCCCTTTTGACCAGCAATTACTGGCCAAGTGTCCTACTTTGCCACGATGAGTACAACTCCTCTATACAATATTACCCCTAGATGATGCATAAGAATTACCAACATGGTTAGCAGACCTAGAGGGAGAAGGGGCAGTAATATTAATGTCATCATTACCAAATTTTCCTTTAAAGCTGGATGTGTTGTGGGGTTTGTCACTTCTTTTAAGATAATCTGGGTTACTTAACACATAAACATCAGCCTTTTGGGCAGCAGTACACAAATCCTCTATCTCTTTCTCCACTACATAGTTTGCCACATTCTCATCTATTTTCCACAGGAAGTTCTCCCTCAATATCAATTGCCGAAGAGTATCAAAAGTTTCAACACCTTTACTTTTTAGCCATAGATCAAATGAGTTAGTCATTTGGCTTAAGAATTCAACATGGTTTGATCCTTTCTTTTATGTATCTTACGGAAACGTTGGCGATATGCCTCCGGTCTCAACTGATAGGCACCCAAAATTGCCTGCTTAAGCAATTGATAATCTTTACGAACATCTGAGGTTACAGAGACATACGTAGTTCGAGCTCGACCAACTAACACCGGTTGCACCATGAAGGTCCATTCTTTTATAGGCCATTTCATCCCATGAGCAATTTCTTCAAATAATGTGAAAAACTCCCCTACATGTTCCTCCTCAAATGGTGGCAACATATTAGTCTGATAAGCGGATGTACGCTGAGGAACAGGGGAGGTGGAAGCCTTTACCTCTAGCTGCAGCTTAGCCATACGGTATTCATGATCTAATTGGGCTTTCTGAACCTGCAGTTTTATTTTCTCCAATTCTAAGTATTCAGCCACGCTAAAGTTAGAAGGGATTACTGGAGTTACATCCTCACCTACACCCGCTCTCTCTGACTGTGGTAATACTATTTCCTGATCAACAAGCCTTTCTGCTTCCACATCCCTCTCATTCCCAGGACACTCTTCATAATTGTCATAATACAGTATACCAAACAATTCATGCTTGATCACATTTACAAGTACAAATCTTTTTTCTCCTGAAGTAAACTCTAAGTCCAAGTACTTTGCCACCTCTTTGAGTTCATCATTAGTAAGCCTGTCAACCTCACTCTCCATCGGCTTAGACGCAAGGAAGGCAGCCACATCTTCACGATTAATAATTACCATAATGAGCACCCGATTGTTGAACTGTGATTTACTAAATCAGATGATTACTAGGCGTCACTTGTAGCTGTTAAACAACACTCACAAATCCTGGCGAGGTCGCCAAATCTGTTACGCGTCCCGACTTTATGTCATGAAAATAAATTTTGATACCAAGGATCATAATAGACGCAGCATAAAATATAAAAAGATATAATTAACAGTACAAGGTATAGATTACAGGTTCACCAGATTTGTGGTGAAGTGCTACAAGTGTCCCCATGCACCATAAGGAATGTACTGAAGGTAAACAATAGCAGCCATGAATTTAGTTGGCTCACCGGTCATAACACTGGACCATATTCCCTCATACAAACTCACCACGTATATCTCTGAACACCCGTGGAAAATAGTGACTAAATATGATCTACATATACAATACTAATAACACCACCAATAATAATAATAATAATAATAATAGAAGTACAATACCTTATAACTACGATCAAACCCCACAACACTACCGAACTTCACCAGCCACCTCCTTCCACTATCACAGTTGTTCTGCTAACCCCGAGATTCACTCTTAACCGGGCTTTTATATCATGAGTCACGAAGCTGACGTCACTCCTCTAACACAGGTAGCGAAACTGATTCGTTCGCCTCTACTGAGACTGTATCGAGCCTCCTCACCTAACAGTGTGTATGTGTGAGTGTGTATGTGTGAGTGTAGTCATTGGATGTTCATGTATCCCGCTTACCCATATGTTTTGTTGTCTCTCTTTTAATTGAGACCATGGTTCAAATAAAAAAAATAAAAACAAAATATGCAGATGTTCTTAAGTCTTACAATATATTGTTCAGGATTCTCACCCACTTCCGGCTTAGAATCTCTAAATTTGACCCTATAACCGTCCTCAGTCAAGTTAACTCTCTTCAACACTGTATTTTTAACCTGATCGTAGTCCAAGGCTGACGTATCTGAAAGCCTTGAGTACACGCTGAGAGCTGTACCCGTCAAGACAGAGTACTTAGTGCAGTTGCCCAAGTCTCTTTTGGCCACTCTTTTTAACTAGCAAATCGCTCAAATCTCAACAGGTAACTGTCTAATTCATCCTTACCTTCTACAAACACCGGAAGTTTGGGAGCCTTGGCTCGAACCACCTCTTGTGTTCCTCTCTCTGGTTGTGCTGATACTTCTAGCTTCTTTAACTCGAGCTCATGTTTTCTCTGTGCTTCTCGATCTGCGACTTCCTTCACATCTCGTTCTGCTGCTTTTTCGGCTTCTCTTTCCATTCTCTCCTCTGCTTGAATTTCAGACACGAGTTTTCTTACCTCCTGGCCAATATCTAATTTCAACCAATGTTTCCATTCTATTCATTTTTATGGCACTTAACACACTGCAAGGTCTGCTTTATTCATCCAATACACCCGATCCCAGTCAGGCCCCCATTGTCACAGATTCATTAGGATCGGGATGGATGAAGCACACCAAACACAGTTTTATATAATAATTATTTTAATAGGCACAAACCACCATTAACTAACACAACAATTTCCGATAAAATCCAACACCACCACTCATCCCCACTGAACACAAGTAATAAATAACAGTTGAATATTAAACCCCAACAAACACTCTAACCCCACTCATGACAAGTATAGGACCACCACACCACACAGTGGGACAGTCTGGTAGCACTCCTTCCTACAATAACAATAGGTAAGTAGGCAAAAGGCAGGTCGCTCCTTCCACACACAGGTACCGTAGATAGGCGATAGATGGGCAGCTCATTCCACCACACTGATAACGTAGCTGGGTGATAGGCAGGCAGCTCCTTTTCCACAACCAGCAGGTGGGCGATAGGCAGGCAGCTCATTCCCCACATAGGCAGACAGTTCCTTCCCCACACTGATAGGTGGGTGATAGGCAGACAGTTCCTTCCCCACACTGATAGGTGGGCGATAGGCAGACAGTTCCTTTTCCATACAGACAGAGATTCCTGTGCATCCCACTCCGGACACCTTGGCTGGCTGGTGCGTTCTGCCAGTCACAGTTCAGGACTCGTCGACTAAGTGTCAATCAGCTCCACAAACAAGATAACCACCTATCTGCCCAGTTCATGAAATTTGTTACACTTGAGAAGATTTGTGTGTCAGTCTCTTCTCTTGGTTTGTCTCCTACTCCAGGTCGTTCATCTGCCTCTACTCTCCGGAGACTTCTTCCTCCAAGCATAGGGTTCGCTCTTAATGTCATCTCCTGGAGCGTCTCTGGTATCACCAGTTATGTTAAACACAGTCAACTCATGGTCAATGTTTTTCCTCAACATCCGAGTATTTTCTTTCTCCAGGAAGTATTTCCAGGATGGTCTCTCACCTCTGGACAAACTCTTAACTTGCATACTTAGCTTCTAGCCACATCACCTTCTTCTGTACCTCCACCGATCCAGACATGACCTTTCAGCTTCAGGAAGGTACTCTGGATCTCATCCTTACATCTGGACTGATAACATCTCAGAACCAGTGCTCCATGGTGTCAGTTTTATTCTCTATTCATGTCACACTTTGGCTTCATTATATTCTACCTGCTTGGTTTACTGCTCCTGCCACTCGTTTACATATTGCTGTGCCTGTAAATCATTATATTCTACCTGCTGGGTTTACTGCTCCTGCCACTCGTTTACATATTGCTGTGCCTGGAAATCAAGAGTGGGCAACCTTTGTACAGTAGAACAAAGGTCAGATGAGTCTTTCTGAAGCATGTCGAAGGCAGCAGTGACAAACGAGAACCACAAAGTGGTTTTGTACAAAACATTTATTGAAAAACAACCATACAATTTAGTGAGATGGTTTGGTGACATTGTTCATTGAAGAGTGTTGTTGGTAAACATACAAATTAGTGTGATGGTTGGTTCTTCTTGCCATAAGCAATTGTTTCAATGTTCAGTTCAATGGATGAGAAACACAACAGAAGAATATTATTGAGGTGACAGTCCGAGAGCTGATAGTGAAGGTGAGACTTGGTGACCAGAGTACCAAGTAGCCTTGACTTGGAGAGAGTGCAGGGTTGACAAACAGTAATTGTCTCGGGCTGGACGATAGGCCTTCATGGGCCAGATTTGGCCTGCGGGCCAAGGTTGGCCACCCCTTGAAGGCCGGATTCCATTATTAATTCGGAGTATGTTCACGGGCCACACAATATGCCTCTGTGGGCCGAATGTTACCCGCTCCTACTCTAAATATAGCCTGATGGACATCTTATTTTTGACTCATATGTTACTTACTATTTACCTTTCTTTGCCGGACCAGTTATACTCTGATCTTTTCTTTGCCAGTCATGTCGTTTACAAGTTATTTGTCTCCCAGACACACCTCAAACTTCGTTGTACCGCCCATTCATAGATGCTTTACACAAGAGAGTTTTATACAGAGTAGTTGACAGTAACACTCTGTTCTTAGTTCATGAGAGAGAGAAACAAAAATTGTATATATATATTGTATAAGTAACAGGAAACGTGTGTGTGTGTGTGTGTGTGTGTGTGTGTGTGTGTGTGTGTTGGGTTCGTACTATCTCTATCGTTGTAAAATTATTGACCATTAAATTCCTTCATGACTAACTTGGAATACTGTATGAAGGTAAAACTAATTGTGTGGTTAATGTGTGTGTGTGTGTGTGTGTGTGTGTGTACCAATCTGAAATGCTTGTGATCCTCCCTAGATACAGAAAAGTTGTTTGGTAATTGTTAAACTAATATGGATCAATTGTCAGGCTTAAAATAAAGTATACTACTTTGATTTGCAAGAAGTAAGAACACAATAATTTACAAAGGATTAAATTACTCGCAGTACACTGGAGTTCATTATGTAATATGTTTTATCTCTTCCTCCACTGTCCCTACGGATGCCACCATGACACTATGTCAATCCACACACACATTGACACACACATTATCACAAGGCCACACACACATTAACACACATACATTATTACAAGGCCACACACACATTGACACACATACATTATTACAAGGCCACACACACATTGACACTCATACATTATTTCAAGGCCACACACACATTAACACACATACATTATTACAAGGCCACACACACATTAACACACATACATTATTACAAGGCCACACACATATTAACTCACATACACTATCTCAAGACTACACACACATTAACACACATACACTAATACAAAGCCAAACACACATTAACACACATACAGTATATAAAACCAATAGAGGCTTAGCTCTATGTCTTTCATGTATGTTTATCTTTTCTTGTAACACTACATGATCATATTTTCTCTGTATATGTGACATGTATTTTTTAATTGCATTATATTTTCTCCAATAACATTGGCATGCATTCCATTAAGAACACATATTATAACCTGAGTTTGTCAGGAGAGATAATTACTTATATCTTTATATTTAAATTAAGTATTAATTAACAAGCAGCATTAATTAGTATGCATTATGTCTGTTCTTTTGAATCACTGTTTGGGATATGTCACTCTTATTTACATATTGTCGAACATTCTCATCGCTTATTGTAGAAAAATTAGTATATATTCTTTACTGTTACAGCAAAGTGATAGAAGAGGGTTTCAAACACACACACACACACACACACAAACACAAACACACACTCTCTCTCTCTTTCTCTCTCTCTCTCTGTTAACACTCAGGAAACCCCCATTGTTGAGGCAAAAATGGAGTGAGTTTATTTCCTCTCTGTCCATAGTTAATCTCACCAACGAGAACTTTTGGGCTTAAGGTTACCCTCCATACACACGGGTCTGGGAAAACACACAATATTATAATAAGAACAAAGGTTTTTTATCCCCTTCTTTAGCCAGTATATAAATATTATCAGGTGTCTCTGACCAGTTATTACACAGAATAAAACAAGTTGAAGGCAGTTGAAGACATAACCATTGAGCCACAAGTTCCCAGAGCATTCGAACAATGTGATTCCCCTCCACCTACCCCACCACCCCACACTTGAACACCCCGCCAACCCCTACAGCACCTTGCACCTCACCTGGTAACAATATTATTATTACCTGTTTGCAAAGTTTGAAATCATTGACCTTAACATCCTCTACCCATTATGGACTCACTGTTCCCACACCTTCTTCCTTATTTACACACGGATATTCAGTCTTGTTTCTGTTTTCATTAATTTTCCTTTTTCTCCTGTGCATATTTTTAAACTCTCCAGCCTTGCCTAAACTTCTTTCAGGCTCTCTCCACATAACACAATCATCATTGTCCATGGAGACTCCTGTCTTATCCCATATGTTAATCTGTCCATCACCATTTCAAATATGAAAGGGCTCAGAATTGATGTTTAGTAGTGGTAGTAGTAGTAGTTGTTCGTGTAGTAGTTGTTGTAGTAGTAATAGTAGTTGTAGTAGTTGTAGTAGTAGTCATTATAATGGTAGTAGTAGTAGTAGTTGTAGTAATATTAATAATAGTAATTGTAGTAGTAGTAGTAGTAATAGTAAGTGTAGTAGTAGTAATAGTAAGTGGTGTACTAATATTAAGTGTTGTAGTAATAATAGAAAGTGTAGTAGTAGTAGTAGTAGTAATAGTAAGTGTAGTAGTAGTAGTAGTAGTAGAAGTAGTGGGATATGCTGCTCACCTCGCTGTTGTTAGGTTAGGTCAGGTCATACATGTCCTTTACCAACCTTACTTACTTCTCACTGTTGTTACACCATTGTCATACATGTCCTTTACCAACCTTACATACATCTCTGCAACTCCTGACTTCTTCCTCATACTATACCACAAATCCGCTCTAGGCACCTTGTCATAGGCCTTCTCTAAGTCTACAAACACACATTGACACTCCTTCTGGTCTTCTTTGTACTTCTCCATCAATATCTTCACAGCCGAATGTATCGTAAAACCAATTAACTTCTTAATGATCCTCACTTCTCTTTTTACTCTAGCTTCTATAAACCTTTCCCATATCTTCATTGAAGTACTAATCAAATTTATATCTCTATAGTTTTTGCAGTCCTACACATCTCCCTTGTTTTTGTAAATAGATCCTAGTTCACTTTTCCTCTAGCATCCTCTTACTTTCAAGGATTATGTTTAACAATCTGGTTAGCCACGCCACCGCCATCTTCCCAAAGCTCCTTCACACTTCCATTGGTATGTTATCTGGGCCTACTGCTTTGCCTCCCTTCATCCTCTTCATGGTTTTCCTCACTTCCTCCCAGCTAATCTCTCGTACTTCCTGATTCGCTACATCCACCCTCACCTCTACCAACCTTCTCTCCCTCTCATTTGCTATGTTTATCAGCTCTTCCTAACACTCCTTCCACCTCCTTAACACACTCTCCTCACTAATCAACACATTTCCATTTACATCCTTCATCTTGTTAACCTGTTGCACATCCCACCCAGCTCTGTTCCTCCGCCTGGCCAATCGGTACATGTCTTTATCCTTATTTCAATTAACTAATTTCTCATTCAGATCATAACATGCATTTTCCTTTGTTTAGTCATCTCCTTCATTGCTTTGCTCTGCCACTCCTTAAATTCCTGCAAACTTTCTTTATCCCTTTGTCTGTCTCATTTCTGTTTCGCTTGCTTCTTATACAATATTATATTTCTTTATTCCACCACTAAATCTCCTCGCTTCTTTTGTCTTTACTTTTCGATGTCATTCCAAGTACCTTTTGTGCTTTCTCCCTCACCACTTCAGATAAAGCTGCCCACCTGTCCTCCTACTGATCCATAGCCTGGCTCACCTCCCTCTTAACTTTTGTTAATGTAATCTCCCTCCTTTAGTTTCCAACAGATCATCCTTCGTTCAGTCCTCATTTTCATCTTCACCTACACTTTCAGACTCATCTTACCAACCAACACCCTCTGTTGTCTTTCTACACTCTAAACTGTCACTACCTTGCAATCACTCGATAATCTCAACTTGCATCTCCTACATTATTTTGGTCTATTACTATGGGTTTCTGGGCCCGTAAATCATCGTTTCTTGCAATTATCTTCCAAAGTAATTGCTGTATCGGATTGTTACTTTGGCACAGTGTACAACACACTTCAACCTAATTTCTAGCAACGTAGTGCATTAACAAATGTTTTTAATTACGGCGTTTACTCGTGACTCTGATGGCATAGCTAAGCATTACCAACGTTGGCATTCGAACACTCACTACTCCCCAATCCTGTTTATCCCTACCACCCTCCCTCGCCCTCTAACTTAATCATTCTCTCCACCTCCATCCCCGACCCTGTCCGTCACTACCTCCCTCCCTCCCTCTCATTTCCCTCTCATTCCCTCCTCCCACATCTCTTTTCCTTTGCCTCCCCGTCATCCCCTTGCTTATTCCCAATACCATATATACATAACGTATGTTATGGTAAGCCTTGATTATTTAAATATACAAAGTTACTGTGCAAACCCTCCGACAATTAAAGCTACTGTATGATATAGGTTGGTGCGTGAACTAAAAGTTGGTGATAGCATCTGTATTATCATAAAGATATATTATGTACATGTACTATTTCAATAGGGAATCAAATACAATTTCATTCCCAAAACCATCATGTGCATTTAATGTTTCAAGTGTGTAACCCTCATTATCACATGTTAATAATGGTGTTGGGCCTAATGAGAGTAGGCATCAAAGTCAGAATAATTTTATTCCATGACAGTGGTTATTTAAATTACAAAGTTACATAGTCATACTTAGATTGAACTCATTAAAAGCCACAATATAAACATCTGCATAAAGATGGACACACACACACACACACACACACATTCATGTGAAGACATACTCATATTGGAGGTGCAATGAAATGCATTAATTGAGACGTGGTCCTTAATTAATACGAGGTTGATAATGGATCACAAATAGGTAAGGGTGGGAATATGCAGGGATTTATGCAGCATGGTATGTGACATCAATGACAAATAATGTATATAAATAGAAGATGTATAGCGAATGCATTTCTGCATCCACGTGGAAAATGTAGCATGTTGGCTATGACAGCTATGAGCAATCATAGTAAAAAAGTGATGCAGCCGACACACACACACACACACACACAGGGAAGGGGGGAAGTAAACGAGAGAGAGGATTTAAAGAGAAGGGGGGGAGGACGGATGGGATGGGTGCTAGACGACGTTCGGATGTGTACATTAGTCATGCCAACTCATTTGACTTTGACTTTTAACGCTAAGAGTAAATGCCAGAATTAACAACATTTGCCATTGCACCACATTGCTGAAATTTAGGTTGTGTGTTGTACAATGTGCCGAAGAACTAATCCGATACAGTAATTACTTTGGAAGATAATTGCAAAAAACGATGATTCATGGACCCTGAAACTCATAGCAGTGTACTCCTAACACCAGTCTTGTATGTAATCATATTCGCCTCCTTTTTGAAGCAGGTGTTTACTACAGCCATGTCTGTACATTTTGAAAAAAGTCAACAATTATCTGTCCCTCTGTCTTCCACCCTCCCACTCCGTACCTACTCATTACTCTCTCATCAGTCATCACCGTTACTGTCCCTCTGTCTTCCACCCTCCCACTCCGTACCTACTCATTACCCTCTCATCAGTCATCACCGTTATCCCCTTCTTCAACATTGAAATCCACCCCAATAACCACTCTTTCCTCCCTGTGTATGTTCTGAACCACTTACTTTACTTCACCCTAGAACTCTTCCTTCTCCTCCAACTCACATCTCACTTACGGGGAATATACACTGATGACATTCATCAGTACTCCTTCAATTTCCATCTTCAAGTTCATTACTCTGTACGACACCCTCATTACCTCCAATACACTTTAAATATATATGCTTTTTCTTCACTACTACCCCAACACCGTTCCTCCTGCCATTTACACCAGGGTAAAACAACTTAAAATTCCCCTTAATAAACCTCACTTTACTTCCCTGGCATTTTGTTTCCTGGACACACAATACGTTTAACTTTCTCCTTTCCATCACGTCAGCCACCTCTCTCACTTTTTTTTTGTGTGCTAAAATTCATACATACATACACACACACACACGTCTACATACATACATACACACATACATACATACATACATACAATATGTTTAACTTTCTCCTTTCCATCACCTCTCTCACTTTATCAGTCATTGTGCCAAAATTCAAAGTTCCCACCCTCACCTCTACTCGTCTACCATCCTTTCTCTTCCTTTTTCTGGAGCTGTTATCATCCTTTACTTTTTCCCTTCTTTTGTCCACCATTACCATAATTTCCACCTGTACCATGCTGGACCGGTGTGTGTCGTTGTTGACCCGAACCTTGACGGATCCTGTGTGGTGTTTTCATTCATTGTGATCAGTATATTAATATGGTATAGGTTTATATACTGGACGTCTTTCCATGATACAACTCTACCCATTTATCCTGTATGGTATTTTCATTCATTGTGATCAGTATATTGATATGGTATAGGTTTATACACTGGATGTCTTTCCATGATACAACTCTACCCATTTATCCAGACTTGGGACCAGCACTGAGTTGTTCTAACTTGTGTCCTCAGTAACTCTCTTTTCTGTAGTGAAGCTGGATTATTTGGTGTTGTTGGTATCTGTGTAATTGAACGATTAATATGGTGTACAGTTCATAGTTATGGTATTGTGGTATTATGGTAAGGGTATTAGGGCATTGTGGTATTAAGGTAATAGTATTTGGGACAGACTCAAATCGATTATCTAACGTTGTTGGTATCATTGTAATTGAACGATTAATATGGTGTACAGTTCATGACTTTCATTCTCCCGGTCATTATGCTGAGAGTGTAAGACCTGGACACTTATGGCTAAACTTGACTCCCTTGGCACTAACAGTCGTAGGCAAGAATATCGGTGGTGTTGAAGATGGCGTGGTAACAGTACAATAACTCCATAGACATAATATATGTACAGTCACAATCAAATAACCACCGACGCTATCCTTCCATCGTGCAAATAAATCATTATCATATCAAAATATAATCATACAACACCTCACGTCAACTCAACCCTTTCAATTATTATTATGAGGTGCTGCAAAACCATACACGTGTTGTTCTTTATTACCAAGATATTTATTACGATCGAAGGAAAGTGTCGGTGGATATTTAATTGTGGCTGTACAGTACTATCAAAGACAAAAGTCGTTTCGTTGTCTTTTCTGATGATTTGATATAACTCGTGAAACATAATGAAAACTCCACCACAATAACGTCCATGCCCAGTATGCTTAGCTCTTTACCATATGTTTCCACCAATTTAATGACACGACTTTTGTTTTTGATAATACACACTTATAATACTATCACCAACATTTATAGATGGTATAGTTAGCGTCATCAATCCTCTTTTCCTTGGTGTTGAAGATGGTGTGGTAACAGTACAATAACTCCATAGACATAATATATATACACACTTATAATACTATCACCAACACTTATAGATGGTATAGTCAGCGTCGTCAATCCTCTTTTCCTTGGTGTGAATCCCGTACAACTTGATTCATTCCGAATCGTTCATTGGTGAGGGGGAAGAGTCGGAGAGTGTAGCCAGGGTATGTCTGTCACCAGTGTGAAGTGTGGGGGGTGACTGAATACATACTACAATACATACTACAATACATACTACAATAGTGTATTACACATGTGATAACTTAGGTTATTATTAACTTAGGTTTGTTATGTAAATAAGCTGAAACATTCCCTTTTTATTGAACACATTAGTGAGTTTGGAAATTCACCTATATATGTAAGTAAATCACTTGATACATGTGATCCAGGAATATGAAGATATTCACAAAGAAGAAACCAGAAGTTCCATATATATGAATGATACTACTATCTCTGTGTTCAGGTAAACATTCACAGGAATTTCCATTTAATGTCAGTGTTGGACGTCTGACAAATGTTGGCAGGTGGAAGTGTTGGTATGTTATAATTATTTTGGTTTGACAAAGGGAAATGATATAATATCCTTATGATGATATAACAACCTTACTTAACAAAATATGACCATACTAACAATATTATGAGTTGATTCTCAAGTTTATCATTCCTGATAATATAATTTACACATTCCTTGCCATTATAAGTCTGTCTGCAGACAATCCATCTGGTGATTGCCACCTTCACAACACATTATCACTCCAGCTCTGGTTGAGTGTGGACATTCCTCTCCTCCTCAGTCCTGTGTTGTGGATTTCATACTGTTAATGTTTCTATTGATTGTCTGTTTTCTCGTGTTCTCGAATTTTGTTTTGTAATGTGTGTATGTGTGTTCTGGGTCTTGTCTACCTTCCATGTTTTGCTGTTGATCTGTTGTCTGATGCTATGCCTGACAGTTTTTAAGGTGGTCACTGTTGTGCACTTTGAAGAGTTTGTTTGTTTTCCCATCAAGGCCTTACCTGCCCTGATGGAGAGCTGTTTATCGGATGTAGCTTCCTGTCTGGAGGCCAACTCAGACATATCAGAAGACAACGAGTTTTCACAGTAGAATAAATGGCTGCCTTGGCAGCCCTTACCCAATATCCTCCTCTTCTCAATCATTCCTCAGCAAGGGTTACAGATATCCATCTCATCCACCTCTACCAAGCAATGTGTGGACGCCTCTTCTGACTGCTCAGAATTTCCTAATGTGGATTGTATACCTCTCACTGCCAAGACCGACAAGTATACTTCGGCTGTGTGTGACGTACTTAACTCTCAGTCTTCTTTGCCTTGCTCAGGTGCTTCAAACCCTACCCACTCCTGGTCCTCGTCTCACTCTTCTGCGTTTGCCCCGATTGACACATGAGTCAAGCTCTCCTTTTCTATGGACATGAAGCTGCAGTGGTTGTTTGTCGTAAACAAGGCCCTCAAACTGTAGCATGAACTGGCTGAAGTAAAGATGTCTGCAGTCACATCCCGGTTCATCTACATCTCCAAAAAGTGTCAGGATATCATCGAGAGAGTCAAGTATGGTGAATATTTTTGTCTCTCCCTCACATTCCTCAGGGTTTGTCTGAGAGGCCTTGTAGGGTTGTATAGTCCCCAAGCAGATTTAAAGTACCCCAGCTACATAGTCCCCTGCCCTGCCTCCCATCACCTCTCACCTATAAATAGTCCATCTTAAGTCCTGCTTCAACCTCATACCTCTATCTTACACGGCTTGACTCCTTTCCAGTTTTTGATCCACTCCATACTTGCTTAAGTCAACCAATACAATGTCATCCAAGAATAAAGCACTACATGTAACCTCCTCTCTAACATCTGCAGTCATCACATCCATCACGAGAACGAAAATGTAAGGGCTGAGAACCGACCCCTGATGTAGACCAACCCTCACTTCTCACTGTTGTTACACCATTGTCATACATGTCCTTTACCAACCTTACATACATCTCTGCAACTCCTGACTTCTTCCTCATACTATACCACAAATCCGCTCTAGGCACCTTGTCATAGGCCTTCTCTAAGTCTACAAACACACATTGACACTCCTTCTGGTCTTCTTTGTACTTCTCCATCAATATCTTTACAGCCGAATGTATCGTAAAACCAAGTTACTTCTTGATGATCCTCACTTCTCTTTTTACTCTAGCTTCTATAAACCTTTCCCATATCTTCATTGAATTACTAATCAAATTTATATCTCTATAGTTTCTGCAGTCCTACACATCTCTCTTGCTTTTGTAAATATATCCTAGTTCACTTTTCCTCTAGCATCCTCTTACTTTCAAGGATTATGTTTAACAATCTGGTTAGCCACGCCACCGCCATCTCCCCTAAGCTCCTTCACACTTCCATTGGTATGTTATCTGGGCCTACTGCTTTGCCTCTCTTCATCCTCTTCATGGCCTTCCTCACTTCCTCCCAGCTAATCTCTCGTACTTCCTGATTCGCTACCTCCACCCTCACCTCTACCAACCTTCTCTCCCTCTCATTTGCTATGTTTATCAGCTCTTCCTAACACTCCTTCCACCTCCTTAACACACTCTCCTCACTAATCAACACATTTCCATTTACATCCTTCATCATATTAACCTGTTGCACATCCCACCCAGCTCTGTTCCTCCGCCTGGCCAATCGGTACATGTCTTTATCCTTATTTCAATTAACTCATTTCTCATTCAGATCATAACATGCATTTTCCTTTGCTTAGTCATCTCCTTCATTGCTTTGCTCTGCCACTCCTTAAATTTCTGCAAACTTTCTTTATCCCTTTGTCTGTCCCATTTCTGTTTCGCTTGCTTCTTATACAATATTATACTTCTTTATTCCACCACTAAATCTCCTCGCTTCTTTTGTCTTTACTTTTCGATGTCATTCCAAGTACCTTTTGTGCTTTCTCCCTCACCACTTCAGATAAAGCTGCCCACCTGTCCTCCTACTGATCCATAGCCTGGCTCACCTCCCTCTTAACTTTTGTTAATGTAATCTCCCTCCTTTAGTTTCCAACACATCATCCTTCGTTCAGTCCTCATTTTCATCTTCACCTACACTTTCAGACTCATCTTACCAACCAACACCCTCTGTTGTCTTTCTACACTCTAAACTGTCACTACCTTGCAATCACTCGATAATCTCAACTTGCATCTCCTACATTATTTTGGTCTATTACTATGGGTTTCTGGGCCAGTAAATCATCGTTTCTTGCAATTATCTTCCAAAGTAATTGCTGTATCGGATTGTTACTTTGGCACAGTGTACAACACACTTCAACCTAATTTCTAGCAACGTAGTGCATTAACAAATGTTTTTAATTACGGCGTTTACTCGTGACTCTGATGGCATAGCTGAGCATTACCAACGTTGGCATTCGAACACTCACTACTCCCCAATCCTGTTTATCCCTACCACCCTCCCTCCCCCTCTAACTTGATCATTCTCTCCACCTCCATCCCCGACCCTGTCCGTCCCTACCTCCCTCCCTCCCTCTCATTTCCCTCTCATTCCCTCCTCCCACATCTCTTTTCCTTTGCCTCCCCGTCATCCCCTTGCTTATTCCCAATACCATATATACATAACGTATGTTATGGTAAGCCTTGATTATTTAAATATACAAAGTTACTGTGCAAACCCTCCGACAATTAAAGCTACTGTATGATATAGGTTGGTGCGTGAACTAAAAGTTGGTGATAGCATCTGTATTATCATAAAGATATATTATGTACATGTACTATTTCAATAGGGAATCAAATACAATTTCATTCCCAAAACCATCATGTGCATTTAATGTTTCAAGTGTGTAACCCTCATTATCACATGTTAATAATGGTGTTGGGCCTAATGAGAGTAGGCATCAAAGTCAGAATAATTTTATTCCATGACAGTGGTTATTTAAATTACAAAGTTACATAGTCATACTTAGATTGAACTCATTAAAAGCCACAATATAAACATCTGCATAAAGATGGACACACACACACACACACACACATTCATGTGAAGACATACTCATATTGGAGGTGCAATGAAATGCATTAATTGAGACGTGGTCCTTAATTAATACGAGGTTGATAATGGATCACAAATAGGTAAGGGTGGGAATATGCAGGGATTTATGCAGCATGGTATGTGACATCAATGACAAATAATGTATATAAATAGAAGATGTATAGCGAATGCATTTCTGCATCCACGTGGAAAATGTAGCATGTTGGCTATGACAGCTATGAGCAATCATAGTAAAAAAGTGATGCAGCCGACACACACACACACACACACACACAGGGAAGGGGGGAAGTAAACGAGAGAGAGGATTTAAAGAGAAGGGGGGGAGGACGGATGGGATGGGTGCTAGACGACGTTCGGATGTGTACATTAGTCATGCCAACTCATTTGACTTTGACTTTTAACGCTAAGAGTAAATGCCAGAATTAACAACATTTGCCATTGCACCACATTGCTGAAATTTAGGTTGTGTGTTGTACAATGTGCCGAAGAACTAATCCGATACAGTAATTACTTTGGAAGATAATTGCAAAAAACGATGATTCATGGACCCTGAAACTCATAGCAGTGTACTCCTAACACCAGTCTTGTATGTAATCATATTCGCCTCATTTTTGAAGCAGGTGTTAACTACAGCCATGTCTGTACATTTTGAAAAAAGTCAACAATTATCTGTCCCTCTGTCTTCCACCCTCCCACTCCGTACCTACTCATTACCCTCTCATCAGTCATCACCGTTATCCCCTTCTTCAACATTGAAATCCACCCCAATAACCACTCTTTCCTCCCTGTGTATGTTCTGAACCACTTACTTTACTTCACCGTAGAACTCTTCCTTCTCCTCCAACTCACATCTCACTTACGAGGAATATACACTGATGACATTCATCAATACTCCTTCAATTTCCATCTTCAAGTTCATTACTCTGTACGACACCCTCATTACCTCCAATACACTTTAAATATATATGCTTTTTCTTCACTACTACCCCAACACCGTTCCTCCTGCCATTTACACCAGGGTAAAACAACTTAAAATTCCCCTTAATAAACCTCACTTTACTTCCCTGGCATTTTGTTTCCTGGACACACAATACGTTTAACTTTCTCCTTTCCATCACGTCAGCCACCTCTCTCACTTTTTTTTTGTGTGCTAAAATTCATACATACATACACACACACACACACGTCTACATACATACATACACACATACATACATACATACATACAATATGTTTAACTTTCTCCTTTCCATCACCTCTCTCACTTTACCAATCATTGTGCCAACATTCAAAGTTCCCACCCTCACCTCTACTCGTCTACCATCCTAGCTCTTCCTTTTTCTGGAGCTGTTATCATCCTTTACTTCTTCCCTTCTTTTGTCCACCATTACCATAATTTCCACCTGTACCATGCTGGACCGGTGTGTGTCGTTGTTGACCCGAACCTTGACGGATCCTGTGTGGTGTTTTCATTCATTGTGATCAGTATATTAATATGGTATAGGTTTATATACTGGACGTCTTTCCATGATACAACTCTACCCATTTATCCTGTATGGTATTTTCATTCATTGTGATCAGTATATTGATATGGTATAGGTTTATACACTGGATGTCTTTCCATGATACAACTCTACCCATTTATCCAGACTTGGGACCAGCACTGAGTACTGTTCTAACTTGTGTCCTCAGTAACTCTCTTTTCTGTAGTGAAGCTGGATTATTTGGTGTTGTTGGTATCTGTGTAATTGAACGATTAATATGGTGTACAGTTCATAGTTATGGTATTGTGGTATTATGGTAAGGGTATTAGGGCATTGTGGTATTAAGGTAATAGTATTTGGGACAGACTCAAATCGATTATCTAACGTTGTTGGTATCATTGTAATTGAACGATTAATATGGTGTACAGTTCATGACTTTCATTCTCCCGGTCATTATGCTGAGAGTGTAAGACCTGGACACTTATGGCTAAACTTGTCTCCCTTGGCACTAACAGTCGTAGGCAAGAATATCGGTGGTGTTGAAGATGGCGTGGTAACAGTACAATAACTCCATAGACATGATATATATACAGTAACAATCAAATAACCACCGACGCTTTCCTTCCATCGTGCAAATAAATCATTATCATATCAAAATATAATCATACAACACCTCACGTCAACTCAACCCTTTCAATTATTATTATGAGGTGCTGCAAAACCATACACGTGTTGTTCTTTATTACCAAGATATTTATTACGATCGAAGGAAAGTGTCGGTGGATATTTAATTGTGGCTGTACAGTACTATCAAAGACAAAAGTCGTTTCGTTGTCTTTTCTGATAATTTGATATAACTCGTGAAACATAATGAAAACTCCACCACAATAACGTCCATGCCCAGTATGCTTAGCTCTTTACCATATGTTTCCACCAATTTAATGACACGACTTTTGTTTTTGATAATACACACTTATAATACTATCACCAACATTTATAGATGGTATAGTTAGCGTCATCAATCCTCTTTTCCTTGGTGTTGAAGATGGTGTGGTAACAGTACAATAACTCCATAGACATAATATATATACACACTTATAATACTATCACCAACACTTATAGATGGTATAGTCAGCGTCGTCAATCCTCTTTTCCTTGGTGTGAATCCCGTACAACTTGATTCATTCCGAATCGTTCATTGGTGAGGGGGAAGAGTCGGAGAGTGTAGCCAGGGTATGTCTGTCACCAGTGTGAAGTGTGGGGGGTGACTGAATACATACTACAATACATACTACAATACATACTACAATAGTGTACTACACATGTGATAACTTAGGTAATTATTAACTTAGGTTTGTTATGTAAATAAGCTGAAACATTCCCTTTTTATTGAACACATTAGTGAGTTTGGAAATTCACCTATATATGTAAGTAAATCACTTGATACATGTGATCCAGGAATATGAAGATATTCACAAAGAAGAACCTCGAAGTTCCATATATATGAATGACACTACTATCTCTGTGTTCAGGTAAACATTCACAGGAATTTCCATTTAATGTCAGTGTTGGACGTCTGACAAATGTTGGCAGGTGGAAGTGTTGGTATGTTATAATTATTTTGGTTTGACAAAGGGAAATGATATAATATCCTTATGATGATATAACAACCTTACTTAACAAAATATGACCATACTAACAATATTATGAGTTGATTCTCAAGTTTATCATTCCTGATAATATAATTTACACATTCCTTGCCATTATAAGTCTGTCTGCAGACAATCCATCTGGTGATTGCCACCTTCACAACACATTATCACTCCAGCTCTGGTTGAGTGTGGACATTCCTCTCCTCCTCAGTCCTGTGTTGTGGATTTCATACTGTTAATGTTTCTATTGATTGTCTGTTTTCTCGTGTTCTCGAATTTTGTTTTGTAATGTGTGTATGTGTGTTCTGGGTCTTGTCTACCTTCCATGTTTTGCTGTTGATCTGTTGTCTGATGCTATGCCTGACAGTTTTTAAGGTGGTCACTGTTGTGCACTTTGAAGAGTTTGTTTGTTTTCCCATCAAGGCCTTACCTGTCCTGATGGAGAGCTGTTTATCGGATGTAGCTTCCTGTCTGGAGGCCAACTCAGACATATCAGAAGACAACGAGTTTTCACAGTAGAATAAATGGCTGCCTTGGCAGCCCTTACCCAATATCCTCCTCTTCTCAATCATTCCTCAGCAAGGGTTACAGATATCCATCTCATCCACCTCTACCAAGCAATGTGTGGACGCCTCTTCTGACTGCTCAGAATTTTCTAATGTGGATTGTATACCTCTCACTGCCAAGACCGACAAGTATACTTCGGCTGTGTGTGACGTACTTAACTCTCAGTCTTCTTTGCCTTGCTCAGGTGCTTCAAACCCTACCCACTCCTGGTCCTCGTCTCACTCTTCTGCGTTTGCCCCGATTGACACATGAGTCAAGCTCTCCTTTTCTATGGACATGAAGCTGCAGTGGTTGTTTGTCGTAAACAAGGCCCTCAAACTGTAGCATGAACTGGCTGAAGTAAAGATGTCTACAGTCACATCCCGGTTCATCTACATCTCCAGAAAGTGTCAGAATATCATCGAGAGAGTCAAGTATGGTGAATATTTTTCTCCCTCCCTCACATGGGTCTTTGACACAGGGCCCTCCCGGTCGTCATCACGCGACTGTGTCAGCACCAGCCATGATGCATAAAACAACTGCTCGTCAGCACAATGAATTAATTATGTTTGCAAATATTCGGGGGCTTCACTCCAACATTAACTCGATACACCTACTTCTTCAAACCGAAACCCCTAATATTCTTTTCCTCACTGAATGCCAGGTCACTCCCTCTTCTGACCTGACTAACTACAACTTTCCAGGCTATATTTTAATGTCTAATTTTAGATCAAAGGGAGGCGTTTGCTGTTTTGCTAGATCAACATTATCCTTGGAGAACATTTTCAATCTCACATCACCAGATTTTGATTACTCAATTTACAAGCTAAATTCTTCAGGCTCAGTTAAATATTATTGTTGTATTTACCGATCACCAAATGCCTCCCCAGGTAATAGCCTCTTTGATTCCCTGACCTCCATTCTTTCTGATTTAAACATTAATGCTGCATCTGATATATCCTTACTGGGTGATTTTAATGTCCACAATGTTGAGTGGCTCACTCATTCGGCCAGAACTGATGAACCTGGGCTTGAATGCGAGTTATTCGCAGACTCATTCAATCTCACCCAACTAATCAAGCACCCTACTCGCATACCTGATAATCCAGAACATAGACCGCACCTACTTGATCTGTTTCTTACTACCAATCCCGAAACATATAGTGTTGAAGTGAAGTCCCCTCTTGGATCCTCAGACCATTGCCTCATTGCAGTCTCCTGTTCCCACTCCTCCCTACCCATCCACTCTGAACCCATCCGAGTGACCAAATGGCACTATGATGCTGCAGATTGGGTGGGGTTCCGTGACTTTTTAATTAACATTCCTTGGTCATCATTTTACTCTACTGACCCAGATAGCTTCCTGAACCATATTACTGACTTTATAAAAATAGGAATGGAAACATATATCCCTCACCAACAATACTCAAAAAGATCTAACTCTCCAAAATGGTTTGATCACAGCTGTGCCAGAGCTACAGAACAAAAATCAATAGCCTATAATGCCTATACAAAGTCGAAAACTCTTCAGTCATACAATTATTTCAAAATTGTCAGATGCCATGCTAAAGCTGTAACTAATTTAGCCAAATCTAACTTCATACATAAACAAGTCAATAAATTACTGAATAATCCTAATGATAATAAGATCTTTTGGTCAACAGTAAACTCATTCAAATCTAACTTCAACCATGGTTCATCTATTCCCCCTTTAAAGAATAGCAATGGAAATCTCATATGTGATCCACGTGGTAAAGCAAATCTTTTGGCCAATATCTTCGCCACAAATTCAAACCTCAATGACACTGCTCAAAACACTCCCATTTTGAATTTTAACTCCCCAGAAAGTCCACCCTTAATAATTCATACAAGACAAGTGCGGACCATTTTGGAGAATCTATCTATCGACAAAGCTTCAGGGCCAGATGAAATTCCTCCCACTGTATTAAAAAATTGCTCAAAAGAATTAGCTCCAATTCTCTCAAAATTATTTCGTGTATGTCTCCATACCTCGTCCTTCCCAGCCGCCTGGAAAGAAGCCAATGTACAACCAATTCCCAAAAAAGGAGCTACCGCAAATCCATCAAATTACAGACCAATTGCCATCACGTCTACCCTCGGTAAAATATTTGAAATAGTTCTTAACAATCACTTTGTAAAACACCTTGAGAAAAATCATCTGCTAAATGATAAGCAATATGGCTTTAGACAGAGACGATCTACTGTGGATCTGCTCTGTTATTTCACAGATAACATATTCCAATCAACTGATAAACATGGAGAGACTCACACAATTTGCCTTGATATATCTAAAGCCTTTGACAGAGTATGGCACAGATCATTACTGTCTAAGCTTCCACATTATGGCCTTCAATCTTTTGTTCCTCTAATTAATTCATATCTTAGCAACAGAAAATTACGTGTGATGGTAGATGGTCTGTATTCCGACTTTCATCCCATTAATGCTGGTGTTCCTCAAGGAGCGGTCTTGGCTCCAACTTTGTTCCTCATTCATATTAATGATCTTTTGTCAGTTACTCAGAATTCAATTCACTCCTATGCTGATGATTCAACTATTCACAGTTCCTTCTCATTTAATGATAGTTTTACTCAACACAATATTTTAGAATACAAACTTGCCACTTCAATTTCATTAAATGAAGACTTAACGAAGATCTTTGATTGGGGACAAAACAACCTAGTTTCTTTCAATGCAAATAAAACTAAATACATCCCGTTCTCAAATAGATCAGATAATCAAGATTTTCACATTATTTTCAATAATACAAATATCCCCAAGTCCCACAGCATTGATCTCCTTGGTGTAACTTTAAATGAAAACCTCAGTTGGACTCCCTATGTAAAATCCATTGCCAAAACTGCATCTAGGAAGATGGGACTTTTATACAGAGCTTGTAATTATTTGACTGACGAGCAGATAGCAGTAATATATAAGAGTCATGTGCGTTCCCAGATGGAATATTGTTCACCTCTGTGGGCTGGTTGTGGATCGGTGGTGTTAAGACAATTAGATAAAATTCAAAACAGAGCTATCAGACTGATCAATAATCCTATGATCACTAATGAATTCCCTCCCTTATCAGTACGTAGAAATGTTGCTTCCCTTGCACTATTTCATAGATACTTTTATAAGAAATGTTCGGATGAACTTGCCCTGATTATACCACCCCTTCGCGTCTTCCCACGGAGAACTAGGGCAGCTGAGAATGCGCATGAGTTCACACTGACTCCTCCACGTTGCAGCACAACTGCTTACAAAAATTCATTTACTCCCCGTACAACTTCCCTGTGGAATTCTCTACCAAAGGAATGTTTTCAAGCAAGTTATAACCCCCAGCAATTTAAATCCAGTTGTTTTAAATATCTTATGAGTGGAGGATGCCAATAGGCAAATGGAACCATTTATTTATTTGTTTTTTCCTTTCATCCACTCACTATATGTAAAGAAAAAAAAAAAAAAAAAAAATGGATAGAGTCAATTATGGTGAATTTTTGTCTCTGCCCCTCATTCTTCAAGACTTACCCGAATGGCCCACCTCCAACTGAGATTTCCTTTGATTTCCTCCCCTGTCTTCCACTGTGTGAGGTGCGGAAACTTCTTAATGACCAGCCTTGGTGCTACAGGTGCTGGGGAGTTGGGCATATCTCCTAGTACTGTTCTGCCAGGCCGAAGTGTGCATGGTGTGCCGCTGACCATGATTCCAAGACGTGTCCTGTCAGGGGTGAACCATCACTTCCTGTTGCCTCCACCTTTGAGCCTTCACCTCCTGAGGATACGTCTCGATGGAAGTGTCCACGATGCCTTCAGCCAGGGGTTAACGTCTGGCATGGATGTACTCGACGTCAAGCCCAGGCTCTTGCCTCTACTCTTGTGCCGCCTCCACCACCATCACCTCCCCAGTCTGCTCCTCCTACCAGCCCTGCCTCGCCTTCGGACCTGGCCCTCTGCAAGTCTGTCACTACCCTCATGGTACGGTGTACGGCTCTCGAGAACTGCTTCTCCACCCTTGAAGCCAGGATTAATGGGCTGGTTGCCATTTAGGCTGTGAATGACTCCAAACTCTCCACCTTGGTTGAGGCTCAGCAGGCCATCATCTACACTGTCACCACCATTACTGAAAGGATGGATACTGTTGCATCCCTCCTTGAAATGCTTTACGAGTCAGTCCCTTCTACTGGTCCATCTTCTTCTCCAGGTCGCTCATCTGCCCCCACATCCCGGACTTCTACCTCCAAACACAGAGTTTGCTGGTGATTGCCGGCTGGATGTCATCTCCTGGAATGTATGTGGTATCACCAGTCATGCTAAGCTCACTCAACTAAAGGTCTACGCTTTTCGTCATCATGCCAGTGTTATTTTTCTCCAGGAAGCATTTCCAGGATGGCCAACCATTGCTGGGCAAGCTCCTCCCCTCTCGGGTTCTGTGCCAAATGTTCATCTAGTAAGGAATAGTCTCCTGACTTACATATATAGCTCCTTGCCACTTCGCTTTCTCTGTATCTCATCTGATCCTGACATGACCTTTCAGCTATTTGAGGTTCTATCTGGGGATGGAGTACTCCAATTATGTAATGTCTATTCTGCCCCAGCTAGACTTACTCTTGAGGCTCTTCCTTCTCAAACAGTGCATGGTATGGTGTATATGGGAGATTTTAATGCTCGACATTCTGACTTGGGTGATGGATCTGGCTCTACTAATCGTAATGGTGTTCGTTTCCTTTTATACATCTGCAAGCAACATCTGACATGCTGAGACACTGGCGGTGCCCCTCATTGCCGGGGAGGTACTCTGAATTACGTCGTCTCGTGTGGCCTCATAGCATCTCAGGTACAGTGCTCCTCCGTGCCAGATTTATTCTCTGATCATGTCGCTCTTCGGTTTCATTATTTTCTACCTGCTGGGTCAAGTGCTTCAGCCACTCGTTTGCGTATTGTTGTGCCCCCTAAATATTGCCCGACTCACATATTATTTATGGCCCATGTGTTCCCTGCATTTGACATATCTTCACCTGAACAGTTGTACTCAGATCTTGTTTCTGCTAAACATAACTTTTATAGGCTATCGGTCTCCTGGCCACACCTTCAACATTGCCATACTGCCCACTCCTAGACGCTGGATGCACGTATACAGGAGGCGAAGCAGGAGGCTTAACGTGATGGCCTTTTGTGACAAGCCAACCCAACCCCTGACCTGCACCATCGTTACTAAATATCTAGGGACGATTTAGTCACCCTACAGGAGTGTGCTCACACTGAGTCTTGGTAGTGGTTCATAGACAGCATCAACCAGCAAACAAGTGTGGCCTCTATGTAGCGCCTCATCCATCTGGTTGTTAAAAAGATACCAGCCACTGCCCATCATCACACTCCCACCGTCTTTGCCCAACACCTTGTCGATGTCTGGTCAGAACAATCTACCCCAGCCAGTCTACCCATCCACATATAAAATGCACTTGCTTCCCGTGCTGCTATCCATCAATTACGTCTAATGTCTGCTCTTTTGCAAGATGATGACAATGATGATGTAGAGCAGATAACCAAGGAGGAGTTGCGCCGTGCTCTCTCTCGGGGTAGAGCTTCTTCTCCTGGTGATGATGGTACAACTTATGCTGTGCTTTGCCTACTTCAACAAGTTCCCGGGAACCTTCTACTTCGACTGTACAATCTCTGTCTTCGTGATGGTTGTGTACCACTAGCCTGGACCAGCAGTACAATAATACCCATCCCTAATCCCAGCACTGCGAAGTTCAGGCCTATTTCCCTTACTTCCTGTTTTTGTAAGGTTATGGAGAGAATCTTACTTAATCGTCTTGTGTACCGACTGCAGGATCGCCTTTCTCCATGGCTGTTTGGTTTCCTTTCCCAGCAGAGCACACACCACTGCCTAATCGACCTGTAATCATGCCACTCCAGGCACAGTGAGGTGGCATTCATTGACCTTCGAAGTGCCTTCGATGTTGCTAATAGAGACGTCATGTTGGATCAACTGGTTGCATTTGGATGGAGGGTAATCTACTATGGTGGATTCCGGGTTACCTCAGTAACAGGACCTCCCGTGTGTGGACTCAGTCCTTTGCACATTTTTCATCTTGGTACACCTCAAGGAGGTGTTCTCTGCCTATTTTTATTTAATATTCTGATGCATCGGTTGCTCACTTCTCTCCCTGATATTCCTGGAACTACAATTACGTGCTATGCTGATGATATCAGTGTTCATTCCACATCACCAAGGGATCTCAAGCGGTTTCTTGACTCCTTTTCTGTGGCCTCCTCTCTCGGTGGCATTATTGTCTCCAGATAAGAGCAGAATATTCACCTGTCACCTTCCTCAAGCTCGGCCAGTATTCACCATTGGAAGGACTGTCATTCTCATGTGTTCCCAGAACCGTTACCTGGGTGTACCAATCAATATTTGGCCAGTTGACCCTGCCAAGCCTCAAGACCATCCCTTTGTCCAGGACTTGTTGGGTCGTCTCCAGCGCCGACCATCTATATTCCTTTTATCCGTTCAGTTGTTGATTACCTCTCCCCTGCTTTGATTTAACTTCCTAGGGCTACTCTGGAAACTTTAGAGAAATTTCAGACTATAGATATGAGAATAATTCTCGGCAGTCCCATGTCGACCAGGATAGTGAATATGCAGCGTGAGTTGCATCTTCCCCCATTAGTCGAAACAATTTACTAAAATGTTACTTGCTTCACTGCCAAGTGCCTCCATTTTCCATATCTTTCACCCCACTACTGGCATATAGTCAGGACTTCTCTTACTTAAACCAAACTCCCCTGTCCCTCCCATACTGCCTGCTGGATGTATTCTTATAAGGTCTGTTTCCTCTATGCTTCGTAGTCTTAATATAGATATAATGGTTGTAGACATCCCCCCAGGGCCCCTTCCATGGATGCTACCAATACCTGATGTGAGCTTCACACCTACTTCCAAGTCGGAACTGCCTTCTCTGTAACCACTCTAACTAAACATTTTGTGAACTGTATGCCACTCTGGATGCTGTTAGTCTTGTTTGTCAACGTGGAGTGAATTCTACCATTTTTTGTATCTCCAAACCTACCCTTCATTCCCTCTCTATTGTTCAGCCCACACACACTACTGTTGTTCAGCAGATTTTGTCGTTTTTGGCATTATTGCGTCATCGTAACTTGACTGTCAAATTTTTATGGGTGCCAGACTCGCGAAGGAGGCCTGACATCTGCCTCCCTAACATGTTTCCTCTATAGAGTCCGCTCCGCTGCTCTTCTCCCTGTACGGCGGCGCAGTCTGTCTGCCAGCACAAATATTCCTACCGTCGTCGGGAACTCATGATTCGAAGGCACAATGTAGTCTCTGCTCGTTTGAGGCTTTGCTACCGGCCACCATGGCAGGTTGCTGGGATGCAGGGTGAGCCTTCCTTCACTGAGTATCGCTTGTGTTGAGTGCTTCGTGCTAACACTATAGAGCACTATTGCCTGGCCTGCCCCACTGTCCGACACTTGCTGCCCAAGGGCCTGCCACTTGATGTGGTTTGTCGACACCTGCTGAACCACCAGGTTCTGGAGGAACTTCTGGTATGCCACCCTCGTTTTGAAGGATTAACGTGGTCATATGTAAATATTCGTCTGAATTTTCGTGTTTCTTTCTGTTATGCTTTCGTGATGTGTGTGTGTGTGTATGTGTGAGTGTATGTGTGAGTGTGTATGTGTGAGTGTGTATGTGTGAGTGTAGTCATTGGATGTTCATGTGTCCCGCTTACCCTTATGTTTTGTTGTCTCTCTTTTAATTGACACCATGGTTCAAAAAAAAAAAAAAAAAAAAAATATGCAGATGTTCTTAAGTCTTACAATATATTGTTCAAGATTCTCACCCACTTCCGGCTTGGAATCTCTAAATTTGACCCTATAACCGCCCTCAGTCAAGTTAACTCTCTTCAACACTGTATTTTTAACCTGATCGTAGTCCAAGGCTGACGTATCTGAAATTCTTGAGTACACGCTGAGAGCTCTACCCCTAAAGAGAGTACTTAGTGCAGTTGCCTAAGTCTCTTTTGGCCACTCTTTTTGACTAGCGAATCGCTCAAATCTCAACAGGTAACTGTCTAATTCATCCTTACCTTCCACAAATACCGGAAGTTTGGGAGCCTTGGCTCGAACCACCTCTTGTGTTCCTCTCTCCGGTTGTGCTGATACTTCTAGCTTCTTTAACTCGAGCTCATGTTTTCTGTGCTTCTCGATCTGCGACTTCCTTCACATCTCGTTCTGCTGCTTTTTCGGCTTCTCTTTCCATTCTCTCTTCTGCTTGAATTTCAGACACGAGTTTTCTTACCTCCTGGCCAATATCCAATTTCAACCAATGTTTCCATTCTATTCATTTTTATGGCACTTAACACACTGCAAGGTCTGCTTTATTCATCCAATACACCCGATCCCAGTCAGGCCCCCATTGTCACAGATTCATTAGGATCGGGATTGATGAAGCACACCAAACACAGTTTTATATAATAGTTATCTTAATAGGCACAAACCACCATTAACTAACACCACAATTTCCGATAAAATCCAACACCACCACTCATCCCCACTGAACACAAGTAATAAATAACAGTTGAATATTAAACCCCAACAAACACTCTAACCCCACTCATGACAAGTATAGGACCACCACACCACACAGTGGGACAGTCTGGTAGCCCTCCTTCCTACAATAACAATAGGTAAGTAGGCAAAAGGCAGGTCGCTCCTTCCACACACAGGTACCGTAGATAGGCGATAGATGGGCAGCTCATTCCACCACACAGATAACGTAGCTGGGTGATAGGCAGGCAGCTCCTTTTCCACAACCAGCAGGTGGGCGATAGGCAGGCAGCTCATTCCCCACACTGATAGGTGGGTGATAGGCAGACAGTTCCTTCCCCACACTGATAGGTGGGTGATAGGCAGACAGTTCCTTTCCCACACTGATAGGTGGGTGATAGGCAGACAGTTCCTTTTCCATACAGACAGAGATTCCTGTGCATCCCAGTCCGGACACCTTGGCTGGCTGGTGCGTTCTGCCAGTCACAGTCCAGGACTCGTCGACTAAGTGTCAATCAGCTCCCCAAACAAGATAACCACCTATCTGCCCAGTTCATGAAATTTGTTACACTTGAGAAGATTTGTGTGTCAGTCTCTTCTCTTGGTTTGTCTCCTACTCCAGGTCGTTCATCTGCCTCTACTCTCCGGAGACTTCTTCCTCCAAGCATAGGGTTTGCTCTTAATGTCATCTCCTGGAGCGTCTCTGGTATCAAGAGTTATGTTAAACTCAGTCAACTCATGGCCAATGTTTTTCCTCATCATCCGAGTATTTTCTTTCTCCAGGAAGTATTTCCAGGATGGTCTCTCACCTCTGGACAAACTCTTAACTTGCATACTTAGCTTCTAGCCACATCACCTTCTTCTGTACCTCCACCGATCCTGACATGACCTTTCAGCTTCAGGAAGGTACTCTGGATCTCATCCTCACATCTGGACTGATAACATCTCAGAACCAGTGCTCCATGGTATCAGTTTTATTCTCTATTCATGTCACACTTTGGCTTCATTCTATTCTACCTGCTTGGTTTACTGCTCCTGCCACTCGTTTACATATTGCTGTGCCTGTAAATCATTATATTCTACCTGCTGGGTCTACTGCTCCTGCCACTCGTTTACATATTGCTGTGCCTGTAAATCATTATATTCTACCTGCTGGGTCTACTGCTCCTGCCACTCGTTTACATATTGCTGTGCCTGTAAATCAAGAGCGGGATACCTTTGTACAGTAGGGTGAAGGTCAGATGAGACTTTCTTGAGCATGTCGCAAGCAGCAGTGACAAACGAGAACCACAAAGTGGCTCTGTGCAAAAAATTTTTTTTAAAGAAACATACAAATTAGTGAGATGGTTTGGTGACATTGTTCATTGAAGAGTGTTGTTGGTAAACATACAAATTAGTGTGATGGTTGGTTCTACTTGCCATAAACAATTGTTTCAATGTTCAGTACAATGGATGAGAAACACAACAGAAGAATATCATTGAGGTGACAGTCCGAGAGCTGATAGTGAAGGTGAGACTTGGTGACCAGAGTACCAAGTAGCCTTGACTTGGAGAGAGTGCAGGGTTGACAAACAGTAATTGTCTCGGGCTGGACGATAGGCCTTCATGGGCCAGATTTGGCCTGCGGGCCGGATTCCATTATTAATTCGGAGTATGATGTTCACGGGCCACACAATATGCCTCTGTGGGCCGAATGTTACCCGCTCCTACTCTAAATATAGCCTGATGGACATCTTATTTTTGACTCATATGTTACTTACTATTTACCTTTCTTTGCCGGACCAGTTATACTCTGATCTTTTCTTTGCCAGTCATGTCGTTTACAAGTTATTTGTCTCCCAGACACACCTCCAACTTCGTTGTACCGCCCATTCATAGATGCTTTACACAAGAGAGTTTTATACAGAGTAGTTGACAGTAACACTCTGTTCTTAGTTCATGAGAGAGAGAGAGAGAGAGAGAGAGAGAGAGAGAGAGAGAGAGAAATTGTACATATATGTAAGTGACAGGAAACGTGTGTGTGTGTGCATGTGTGTTGGGTTCGTACTATCCCTGTCGTTGTAAAATTATTGACCATTAAATTCCTTCATGACTAACTTGGAATACTGTATGAAGGTAAAACTAATTTTGTGGTTAATGTGTGTGTGTGTGTGTGTGTGTGTGTGTGTGTGTGTGTGTGTACCAATCTGAAATGCTTGTGATCCTCCCTCGATACAGAAAAGTTGTTTGGTAATTGTTAAACAAATATGGATCAATTGTCAGACATAAAATAAAGTATACTACTTTGATTTGCAAGAAGTAAGAACACAATAATTTACAAAGGATTAAATTACTTACAGTACACTGGAGTTCATTATGTAATGTTTTATCTCTTCCTCCACTGTCCCTACGGATGCCGCCATGACACTATGTCAAGGCCACACACACATTGACACACATACATTATTACAAGGCCACACACACATTGACACTCATACATTATTTCAAGGCAACACACACATTAACACACATACATTATTTCAAGGCCACACACACATTAACACACATACATTATTACAAGGCCACACACATATTAACTCACATACACTATCTCAAGACTACACACACATTAACACACATACACTAATACAAAGCCAAACACACATTAACACACATACAGTATATAAAACCAATAGAGGCTTAGCTCTATGTCTTTCATGTATGTTTATCTTTTCTTGTAACACTATATGATCATATTTTCTCTGTATATGTGACATGTATTTTTTAATTGCATTATATTTTCTCCAATAACATTGGCATGCATTCCATTAAGAACACATATTATAACTTGAGTTTGTCAGGAGAGATAATTACTTATATCTTTATATTTTAATTAAGTATTAATTAACAAGCAGCATTAATTAGTATGCATTATGTCTGTTCTTTTGAATCACTGTTTGGGATATGTCACTCTTATTTACATATTGTCGAACATTCTCATCGCTTATTGTAGAAAAATTAGTATATATTCTTTACTGTTACAGCAAAGTGATAGAAGAGGGTTTCAAACACACACACACACACACACACACAAACACAAACACACACTCTCTCTCTCTTTCTCTCTCTCTCTCTGTTAACACTCAGGAAACCCCCATTGTTGAGGCAAAAATGGAGTGAGTTTATTTCCTCTCTGTCCATAGTTAATCTCACCAACGAGAACTTTTGGGCGTAAGGTTACCCTCCATACACACGGGTCTGGGAAAACACACAATATTATAATAAGAACAAAGGTTTTTTATCCCCTTCTTTAGCCAGTATATAAATATTATCAGGTGTCTCTGACCAGTTATTACACAGAATAAAACAAGTTGAAGGCAGTTGAAGACATAACCATTGAGCCACAAGTTCCCAGAGCATTCGAACAATGTGATTCCCCTCCACCTACCCCACCACCCCACACTTGAACACCCCGCCAACCCCTACAGCACCTTGCACCTCACCTGGTAACAATATTATTATTACCTGTTTGCAAAGTTTGAAATCATTGACCTTAACCTCCTCTACCCATTATGGACTCACTGTTCCCACACCTTCTTCCTTATTTACACACGGATATTCAGTCTTGTTTCTGTTTTCATTAATTTTCCTTTTTCTCCTGTGCATTTTTTTAAACTCTCCAGCCTTGCCTAAACTTCTTTCAGGCTCTCTCCACATAACACAATCATCATTGTCCATGGAGACTCCTGTCTTATCCCATATGTTAATCTGTCCATCACCATTTCAAATATGAAAGGGCTCAGAATTGATGTTTAGTAGTGGTAGTAGTAGTAGTTGTTCGTGTAGTAGTTGTTGTAGTAGTAATAGTAGTTGTAGTAGTTGTAGTAGTAGTCATTATAATGGTAGTAGTAGTAGTAGTTGTAGTAATATTAATAATAGTAATTGTAGTAGTAGTAGTAGTAATAGTAAGTGTAGTAGTAGTAATAGTAAGTGGTGTACTAATATTAAGTGTTGTAGTAATAATAGAAAGTGTAGTAGTAGTAGTAGTAATAGTAAGTGTAGTAGTAGTAGTAGTAGTAGTAGAAGTAGTGGGATATGCTGCTCACCTCGCTGTTGTTAGGTTAGGTCAGGTCATACATGTCCTTTACCAACCTTACTTACTTCTCACTGTTGTTACACCATTGTCATACATGTCCTTTACCAACCTTACATACATCTCTGCAACTCCTGACTTCTTCCTCATACTATACCAAAAATCCGCTCTAGGCATCTTGTCATAGGCCTTCTCTAAGTCTACAAACACACATTGCAACTCCTTCTGGTCTTCTTTGTACTTCTCCATCTACATCTTCACAGCCGAATGTATCGTAAAACCAATTAACTTCTTAATGATCCTCACTTCTCTTTTTACTCTAGCTTCTATAAACCTTTCCCATATCTTCATTGAAGTACTAATCAAATTTATATCTCTATAGTTTTTGCAGTCCTACACATCTCCCTTGTTTTTGTAAATAGATCCTAGTTCACTTTTCCTCTAGCATCCTCTTACTTTCAAGGATTATGTTTAACAATCTGGTTAGCCACGCCACCGCCATCTCCCCTAAGCTCCTTCACACTTCCAATGGTATGTTATCTGGGCCTACTGCTTTGCCTCCTTTCGTCCTCTTCATGGCCTTCCTCACTTCCTCCCAGCTAATCTCTCGTACTTCCTGATTCGCTACCTCCACCCTCACCTCTACCAACCTTCTCTCCCTCTCATTTGCTATGTTTATCAGCTCTTCCTAACACTCCTTCCACCTCCTTAACACACTCTCCTCATTAATCAACACATTTCCATTTACATCCTTCATCATATTAACCTGTTGCACATCCCACCCAGCTCTGTTCCTCCGCCTGGCCAATCGGTACATGTCTTTATCCTTATTTCAATTAACTAATTTCTCATTCAGATCATAACATGCATTTTCCTTTGCTTAGTCATCTCCTTCATTGCTTTGCTCTGCCACTCCTTAAATTCCTGCAAACTTTCTTTATCCCTTTGTCTGTCTCATTTCTATTTCGCTTGCTTCTTATACAATGTTATATTTCTTTATTCCACCACTAAATCTCCTCGCTTCTTTTTTCTTTACTTTTCGATGTCATTCCAAGTACCTTTTATGGTTTCTCCCTCACCACTTCAGATAAATCTGCCCATCTGTCCTCCTACTGATCCATACCCTGGCTCATCTTTCTCTTAACTTTTGTAATGTAATCTTCCTTCTTTAGTTTCCAACACATAATCCTTCGTTTAGTCCTCCTTTTCATCTTCACCTTTACTTTCAGACTCATCTTACCAACCAATACCCTATGTTGAATTGTTACACTCTTCCCTGTCACTACCTTGTAATCAATTGATTCTTTCATCTTGCATCTCCTACAGGATATAGTCTACTTGTGTACTCCTACCACCACTCCTTTTTGAAGCAGGTGTTTACTACAGCCATATCTGTACATTTTGAAAAGTCAACAATTATCTGTCCCTCTGTCTTCCACCCTCCCACTCCGTACCTACTCATTACTCTCTCATCAGTCATCACCGTTACTGTCCCTCTGTCTTCCACCCTCCCACTCCGTACCTACTCATGACCCTCTCATCAGTCATCACCGTTACTGTCCCTCTGTCTTCCACCCTCCCACTCCGTACCTACTCATTACCCTCTCATCAGTCATCACCGTTATCCCCTTCTTCAACATTGAAATCCACCCCAATAACCACTCTTTCCACCCTGTGTATGTTCTGAACCACTTACTCTACTTCACCCTAGATCTCTTCCTTCTCCTCCAACTCACATCTCACTTACGGGGAATATACACTGATGACATTCATCAATACTCCTTCAATTTCCATTTTCAAGTTCATTACTCGGTACGACACCCTCATTACATCCAATACACTCTATATATGATTTTTTTTTTTTCACTACTATCCCAACACCGTTCCTCCTGCCATTTACACCAGGGTAAAACAACTTAAAGCCTACCATTATCAACTTCTCTTTACTTTCTTGTACACACAATACGTTTAACTTTCTCCTTTGCTTCACGTCGGCCACCTCTCTCACTTTTTTTTTCTTTTTTTTTGTGCTAAAATTCATACATACATACATTCATACATACATACACACAATATGTTTAACTTTCTCCTTTCCATCACCTCTCTCACTTTATCAGTCATTGTGCCAAAATTCAAAGTTCCCACCCTCACCTCTACTCGTCTACCATCCTTGCTCTTCCTTTTTCTGGAGCTGTTATCATCCTTTACTTCTTCCCTTCTTTTGTCCACCATTACCATAATTTCCACCTGTACCATGCTGGACCGGTGTGTGTCGTTGTTGACCCGAACCTTGACGGATCCTGTGTGGTGTTTTCATTCATTGTGATCAGTATATTGATATGGTATAGGTTTATATACTGGACGTCTTTCCATGATACAACTCTACCCATTTATCCTGTATGGTATTTTCATTCATTGTGATCAGTATATTGATATGGTATAGGTTTATACACTGGATGTCTTTCCATGATACAACTCTACCCATTTATCCAGACTTGGGACCAGCACTGAGTTGTTCTAACTTGTGTCCTCAGTAACTCTCTTTTCTGTAGTGAAGCTGGATTATTTGGTGTTGTTGGTATCTGTGTAATTGAACGATTAATATGGTGTACAGTTCATAGTTATGGTATTGTGGTATTATGGTAAGGGTATTAGGGCATTGTGGTATTAAGGTAATAGTATTTGGGACAGACTCAAATCGATTATCTAACGTTGTTGGTATCATTGTAATTGAACGATTAATATGGTGTACAGTTCATGACTTTCATTCTCCCGGTCATTATGCTGAGAGTGTAAGACCTGGACACTTATGGCTAAACTTGTCTCCCTTGGCACTAACAGTCGTAGGCAAGAATATCGGTGGTGTTGAAGATGGCGTGGTAACAGTACAATAACTCCATAGACATAATATATGTACAGTCACAATCAAATAACCACCGACGCTATCCTTCCATCGTGCAAATAAATCATTATCATATCAAAATATAATCATACAACACCTCACGTCAACTCAACCCTTTCAATTATTATTATGAGGTGCTGCAAAACCATACACGTGTTGTTCTTTATTACCAAGATATTTATTACGATCGAAGGAAAGTGTCGGTGGATATTTAATTGTGGCTGTACAGTACTATCAAAGACAAAAGTCGTTTCGTTGTCTTTTCTGATGATTTGATATAACTCGTGAAACATAATGAAAACTCCACCACAATAACGTCCATGCCCAGTATGCTTAGCTCTTTACCATATGTTTCCACCAATTTAATGACACGACTTTTGTTTTTGATAATACACACTTATAATACTATCACCAACATTTATAGATGGTATAGTTAGCGTCATCAATCCTCTTTTCCTTGGTGTTGAAGATGGTGTGGTAACAGTACAATAACTCCATAGACATAATATATATACACACTTATAATACTATCACCAACACTTATAGATGGTATAGTCAGCGTCGTCAATCCTCTTTTCCTTGGTGTGAATCCCGTACAACTTGATTCATTCCGAATCGTTCATTGGTGAGGGGGAAGAGTCGGAGAGTGTAGCCAGGGTATGTCTGTCACCAGTGTGAAGTGTGGGGGGTGACTGAATACATACTACAATACATACTACAATACATACTACAATAGTGTATTACACATGTGATAACTTAGGTTATTATTAACTTAGGTTTGTTATGTAAATAAGCTGAAACATTCCCTTTTTATTGAACACATTAGTGAGTTTGGAAATTCACCTATATATGTAAGTAAATCACTTGATACATGTGATCCAGGAATATGAAGATATTCACAAAGAAGAACCTCGAAGTTCCATATATATGAATGATACTACTATCTCTGTGTTCAGGTAAACATTCACAGGAATTTCCATTTAATGTCAGTGTTGGACGTCTGACAAATGTTGGCAGGTGGAAGTGTTGGTATGTTATAATTATTTGGGTTTGACAAAGGGAAATTATATAATATCCTTATGATGATATAACAACCTTACTTAACAAAATATGACCAAACTAACAATATTATGAGTTGATTCTCTAGTTTTTCATTCCTGATAATATAATTTACACATTCCTTGCCATTATAAGTCTGTCTGCAGATAATTCATTTGGTGATTGCCACCTTCACACCACATTCTCTCTCCATTTGTTGTTGTTGTTGTTGTTGTTGTTGTTAGTTTGACTTAATGTCTATCACCCTATTTGGGGTATTAAGGCATTCATTCATTTTATCTTTTTCTGTCTCCCTTTTTTGGTGACAAAGCCATATTGTTGGTGACTTTTGTTGTAGATTGAGTGAAACTGTCCTGCTTGACCATACTTCCCTAATCTGGAAGATGTCGGGGTCATGGTGAGGAAGGATATGTTGGTGGAATAGGTTGATGCGAGGAGAGGCGGACATCCACCAGTCCACGGTGACAGTGGGTGGTGGCTTGGTCTGTGGGCTGACAGTCATCCTCCTCCTCTTCCTTTTCCTCACCGTCTGCCATTCCCCTTCATCTTCCAATTCCATGTAGTCAGAGTTGTCTTCTCTGGTGGTGTTGGAGCAGGAACTGGTGTCTGTGTCCTCCTCTGTTTCAGAGTCTAATTGGGAAGGCTCATGTGGTGGTGGTGCCTTCCCGCTGTTCGCCCTGTTGAGTGGGCGAGGCAGCATTAAACGGTGACGGGGGGGGGGGGGGGGGGCCTGGAGGGTATAGTATTGGGGCTTCCACTCTGTTATTGCCCAGTCATGCAGGCTTGCTGCCTCGTTTCTTGGTGGTGGTGGTAGTGGTGGTGGTGGGTCTTTGTAGATCAGGAGAAATGGTTATTGGTGGCAAGCCATTTCTAATGAAAATGTCCAGGAGGAGGTCAGAGAGATGACCCAGCTCTTCTGCAGCTAAGACAACAGCAGTCTTGGGGCAGACGATGACGATGTCTGCCTGCTGCTGCCATCGCTGCTGTGGTTGGGCGTCAGCCGTCTTCCTCACACGGGCATGGACTGAGCCTAGGACCTGCTAGCCATCAGGTCCGGCTACGTTGGTAGCCTCCACGCCCCTTTTTTCCTCCACAGTGAAGGACACTTCCTCTCCGTTCCCCAGTGATGGTGGCGAGGTAGTGGCGGCAGAGAGACGAATACCCCTCGTGTGGATGAAAAAGTCTTCCTCGTCGCAGGTAACAAAGCCATAGCCCTTCAAATGGTTAAACCAATCACCCTGCCAACCAGACGGTTGGCAGGGGAAGTAGCAGATTTGGTGGTAGGTGTTTACTGGACCATTGTTGGTTGTAGAATCCTGCACGTTAATGTTCACTCCAGCTCTGGTTGGGGGCCGACGTTCCTCCTCTCCTCAGCCCTGTGTTGTGGATTGGATACTGTTATTGTGTCCTTTGTCTGCTTTCTCGTGTTATCGAGTTTTGTTCTGTAATGTGTGTGTGTGTGTTTGTGTGTGTGTGTGTGTGTGTGTGTGTGTTCTGGTTCTTATCTACCTTCCATGTTTTGTTGTTGGTCTGTTACCTGATGCCATGACTGACAGTTTCTAAGGTGGTCACTGCAGCATGAAGTAAAGATGTCTGCAGTCACATCCCGGTTCATCTTCAAAGCTTCAACTAAAGCTGTATACTTATTAGTGTTTCTTCTGTACCTCCACCGATCCTGACATGACCTTTCAGCTTCAGGAAGGTACTCTGGATCTCATCCTCACATCTGGACTGAAAACATCTCAGAACCAGTGCTCCATGGTGTCAGTTTTATTCTCTGTTCATGTCACACTTTGGCTTCATTAAATTCTACCTGCTGGGTCTACTGCTCCTGCCACTCGTTTACATATTGCTGTGCCTGTAAATCAAGAGAGGGATACCTTTGTACAGTAGGGTGAATGTCAGATGAGACTTTCTGGAGCATGTCGCAGGAAGCAGTGACAAACGAGAACCACAAAGTGGCTTTGTACAAAAAATTTATTGAAAAAAACATACAATTTAGTGAGATGGTTTGGTGACATTGTTCATTGAAGAGTGTTGTTGGTAAACATACAAATTAGTGTGATGGTTGGTTCTTCTTGCCATAAACAATTGTTTCAATCTTCAGTTCAATGGATGAGAAACACAACAGAAGAATATCATTGAGGTGACAGTCCGAGAGCTGATAGTGAAGGTGAGACTTGGTGACCAGAGTACCAAGTAGCCTTGACTTGGAGAGAGTGCAGGGTTGACACACAGTAATTGTCTCGGGCCGGACGATAGGCCTTCATGGGCCAGAATTGGCCTGCGGGCCATGGTTGGCCACTCCTTGCAGGCCGGATTCGTTGTACCGCCCATTCATAGATGCTTTACACAAGAGAGTTTTATACAGAGTAGTTGACAGTAACACTCTGTTCTTAGTTCATGAGAGAGAGAAAAAAAAATTATATATATATGTATGTGACAGGAAACGTGTGTGTGTGTGTGTGTGTGTGTGTGTGTGTGTGTGTGTGTGTTGGGTTCGTACTATCCCTATCGTTGTAAAATTTTTGACCATTAAATTCCTTCATGACTAACTTGGAATACTGTATGAAGGTAAAACTAATTTTGTGGTTAATGTGTGTGTGTGTGTGTGTGTGTGTGTGTGTGTGTGTGTGTGTACCAATCTGAAATGCTTGTGATCCTCCCTAGATGCAGAAAAGTTGTTTGGTAATTGTTAAACATATATGGATCAATTGTCAGGCTTAAAATAAAGTATACTACATTGATTTGCAAGAAGTAAGAACACAATAATTTACAAAGGATTAAATTACTTACAGTACACTGGAGTTCATTATGTAATATGTTTTATCTCTTCCTCCACTGTTCCTACGGATGCCGCCATGACACTATGTCAAGGCCACACACACATTAACACACATACATTATTACAAGGCCACACACACATTAACACATATACATTATTACACGGCCACACTCACATTAACTCACATACACTATCTCAAGGCTACGCACACATTAACACACATACACTATTACAAGGCCACACACACATTAACACACATACATTATTACAAGGCCACACACATATTAACTCACATACACTATCTCAAGACTACACACACATTAACACACATACACTAATACAAAGCCAAACACACATTAACACACATACAGTATATAAAACCAATAGAGGCTTAGCTCTATGTCTTTCATGTATGATTATCTTTTCTTATAACACTATATGATCATATTTTCTCTGTATATGTGACATGTATTTTTTTTATTGCATTATATTTTGTCCAATAACATTGGCATGCATTCCACTAAGATCACATATTATAACCTGAGATTGTCATGAGAGATAATTACTTATATCTTTATATTTTAATTAAGTATTAATTAACAAGCAGCATTAATTAGTATGCATTATGTCTGTTCTTTTGAATCACTGTTTGGGATATGTCACTTTTATTTACATATTGTCGAACATTCACATCGCTTATTGTAGGAAAAATTAGTATATATTCTTTACTGTTACAGCAAAGTGATAGAAGAGGGTGTCAAACACACACACACACACACATTCTCTCTCTCTCTCTCTCTCTCTCTCTCTCTCTCTCTCTCTCTCTCTCTCTCTCTCCTTTTAACACTCAGGAAACCCCCATCGTTGAGGCAAAAATGGAGTGAGTTTATTTCCTCTCAGTCCAAGGTTAACCCCACCAACGAGAACTTTTGGGTGTACGGTTACCCTTCATACACACGGGTCTGGAAAAACACACAATATTATAGTAAGAACAAAGGTTTTTTTTATCCCCTTCTTTAGCCAGTATATAAATATTATCAGGTGTCTTAGACCAGTTATTACACAGAATGAAACAAGTTATTAATTGTAATTATAAAACGCACCATGTGTGTGTGTGTGTGTGTGTGTGTGTGTGTGTGTGTGTGTGTGTGTGTGTGTGTGTGTGTGTGTGTGTGATCCTACAAGTTTTCCACTCCTAGATTCTAGTGTTCTTCCCTACATCTTGAAAGTATGTATGGTAATAAATATACAACCCTTGTCAAGGGGAATATGAATGTTACTATATTGATTTAACAAGTTGTAATTACACAATAATTTACAAAGGATTAAGTTGTTCACAGTACACTGGAGTTCATAATCTAATATGTTTTATCTCTTCCTCCACTGTCCCTACGAATGACGTCATGACACTTCCTGTGTGCGTAGGTGTATGTGTGTGTTTGCTCACTACCAGATCGGAATCCATCTTGTAGTGTTGTGTTTGTATAAATCCTTCTCAACTTCAGCATTACAGTGCTTCAATCTCTGGAGTTTATTATCAAGAAGAACCTTCCACATATTGGGTAAAGTGTTTTGTTGCTACTATTAATTAAATCCTACACTCAACTATTTTGGATTGTTTTCCTTTGAAATGCTCTGTATTTCTTCATAATCTCTCCCTCTCTTTATCACTTCATATCTTTCCTCTCCTATATTCTTCTTTGGTCAGGTTTCTTCTGTGTCAACATACATTCTTTTCTGTACTGAACAGTTCCACCTTGCAATCCTCCCTTAATTCTTCTTTGAATAATAATAGGTACACTTGGACATTGTGAACCAACACTACCAACATTAACCATCACATTGTCATGTGATATTTTAATATTTAATATCGATCATAATAAGTTATTGGAGACCAATTTAGTTTTAATAAATACAGTAATGGTAATATTAGGAATGTATAGTAAGCCCCTGACAGATGGAGCCTCGCCCAGGTCCCTGAGTTTAAGGGGGTGCGGGAGTAGGGGACAGGCTTTCTACCCACGCCAGGGAGGGACAGGCTTGGCGTTGGTAGAAAGCCTGTCTCTTATTCCCGCACCCCCCTAAATCCCCCCAAGCCTGTCCCCTTACTCCTGCACCCCTCTAACCCCCCCCAAGCCTGTCCCCCTACTTCAGCACCCCCCTAACCCCCCAACAAGCCTGTCCCCCTACTCCCGCACCCCCCTGAACCAACCCCCCCATAAACCTGTCCCCCTATTCCCGCACCCACTTAATTAAAACTGTTTACTGAGGGGTTACTACCATGGCTGGGCACCATGGTGGGGAGTTGGGCTGGCCTGGCTGACGTTCGGGAGAGTATCTCATCAGAGATAGATACCAGAACAGAAACCCTGCAACTTTATTTTATTTTATTTTTGTTTTAACATTCTACGGTAAAATGGTAAACAAATAATAACATTGGCAAGTGTTCCACTAAGAACACATATTATTATAACCTGATTATTATACTTATTATAACCTAACTCACTCACACTATTACAGTGCTACACACACATTAACACACATACAGTATATAAAACCAATAGAGGCTTAGCTCTATGTCTTTCATGTATGTTTATCTTTTCTTGTAACACTACATGATCATATTTTCTCTGTATGTGTGACATGTATTATTTTATTGCATTATATTTTGTCTAATAAGATGAGAGAAAAAGATTATTACTTATATCTTTATATTTTAATTAAGTATTAATTAACATTTCAGTATGAACATAATACATACAGCATGCAGTATGTGTGTTCTTTTATATCAATGTTTGAAATATGACACTTATATTTACATATTGTCTGTGTTTTTATGTAACTAACTTGCTCTCTCTCTCTCTCTCTCTCTCTCTCTCTCTCTCTCTCTCTGTAAGGTCTGTTGTTGTCTGTGTTTCTATGTAACTAACTCTTTCTCTCTCTCTCTCTCTCTCTCTCTCTCTCTCTCTCTCTCTCTCTCTCTCTCTCTCTCTCTCTCTCTCTCTTGTGACAGTGGAAATGTCCTGATAATGTGAAAACGATAAATATATTAATTTTTTTGGGTACATCCTGTGATAAGTTGTGCAGGCAGTGTTATGTACTGTGTAATGGTGGGTTGTGTGTGTGTGGGGAAGGAGGGAGGGTTGGGTGTGTGTGTGGAAGGAGGGTGGGTTAGGTGTGTGTGTGTGTGGAAGGAGGGAGGGTTGGGTGTGTGTGTGTGGAAGGAGGGAGAGTTGGGTGTGTGTTGGGAAGGAGGGAGGGTTGGGTGTGTGTGTGGAAGGAGGGAGGGTTGGGTGTGTGGGGAAGGAGGGAGGGTTATGTGTGTGTGTGTGTGTGGAAAGAAGGAGGGTAGGGTGTGTGTGTGTGGAAAGAGGGAGGGTTCGGTGTGTGTGTGGAAGGAGGGAGGGTTGGGTGTGTGTGGAAGGAGGGAGGGTTGGGTGTGTGTGTGTGTGGAAGGAGGAAGGATTGTGTGTGTGTGTGTGGGGAAGGAGGAAGGGTTGGGTGTGTGTGTGTGGGGAAGGAGGGAGGGTTGGGTGTGTGTGTGTGGGGAAGGAGGGAGGGTTGGGTGTGTGTGGGGAAGGAGGGAGGGTTGAGTGTGTGTGGGGAAGGAGGGAGGGTTGGATGTGTGTGTGTGGGGAAGGAGGGAGGGTTGGGTGTGCGTGTGTGGGGAAGGAGGGAGGGTTGGGTGTGTGTGTGAGGTGAAGGACGGAGGGTTGGGTGTGTGTGTGTGGGGAAGGAGGGAGGGTTGGGTGTGTGTGGGGAAGGATGGAGGGTTGGGTGTGTGTGTGGAAGGAGGGAGGGTTGGGTGTGTGTGGGGAAGGAGGGAGGGTTGGGTGTGTGTGGGGAAGGATGGAGGGTTGGGTGTGTGTGTGGAAGCAGGGAGGGTTGGGTGTGTGTGTGTGTGGAAGGATGGAGGGTTGGGTGTGTGTGTGGAAGGATGGAGGGTTGGGTGTGTGTGTGGAAGGAGGGAGGGTTGTGTGTGTGTGGAAGGAAGGAGGGTTGGGTGTGTGTGGGGAAGGAGGGAGGGTTGGGTGTGTGTGGGGAAGGAAGGATGGTTGGGTGTGTGTGTGTGGAAGGAGGGAGGGTTGGGTGTGTGTGTGTGTGTGGTAGGAAGGAGGGTTGGGTGTGTGTGTGTGGGGAAGGAGGGAGGGTTGGGTGTGTGTGTATGTGGAAGGAGGGAGGGTTGGGTGTGTGTGGGGAAGGAGGGAGGGTTGTGTGTGTGTGGGGAAGGAAGGAGGGTTAGGTGTGTGTGTGTGTAAGGAGGGAGGGTTGGGTGTGTGTGTGTGGAAGGAGGGAGGGTTGGGTGTGTGTGTGTGGAAGGAGGGAGGGTTGGGTGTGTGTGTGTGTGGAAGGAGGGAGGGTTGGGTTTGTGTGTGGATGGAGGGAGGGTTGGGTGTGTGTGGGTAAAGAGGGAGGGTTGGGTGTGTGAGGGGAAGGAGGGAGGGTTAGGTGTTTGTGTGTGGGTAAGGAGGGAGGGTTGGGTGTGTGTGTGTGAGTGTGTAAGGAGGGAGGGTTGGGTGTGTGTGTGGAAGGAGGGAGGGTTGGGTGTGTGTGTGGAAGGAGGAAGGGTTGGGTGTGTGTGTGTGTGGAAGGAGGGAGGGTTGAGTGCGTGTGTGTGGGGAAGGAGGGAGGGTTGGGTGAGTATGTGGGGAAGGAGGGAGGGTTGGGTGTGTGTGGGGATGGAGGGAGGGTTGGGTGTGTGTGGGGAAGGAAGGATGGTTGTGTGTGTGTGTGTGTGGAAGGAGTGAGGGTTGGGTGTGTGTGTGTATGTGGAAGGAGGGAGGGTTGGGTGTGTGTGTGTGGGGAAGGAGGGAGGGTTGGGTGTGTGTGTGTGTGGAAGGAGGGAGGGTTGGGTGTGTGTGGGGAAGGAGGGAGGGTTGTGTGTGTGTGGGGAAGGAGGGAGGGTTAGGTGTGTGTGTGTGTAAGGAGGGAGGGTTGGGTGTGTGTGGGGAAGGAGGGAGGGTTGAGTGTGTGTGGGGAAGGAGGGAGGGTTGGATGTGTGTGTGTGGGGAAGGAGGGAGGGTTGGGTGTGCGTGTGTGTATGGAAGGAGGGAGGGTTGGGTGTGTGTGTGTGGGGAAGGAGGGAGGGTTGTGTGTGTGTGTGTGTGTGTGTGGAAGGAGGAAGGGTTAGGTGTGTGTGGGGAAGGAAGGTGGGAAGGTTGAGTGTGTGAGGGGAAGGAGGGAGGGTTGGGTGTGTGTGTGTGGTGAAGGAGGGAGGGTTGGGTGTGTGGGGAAGGAGGGAGGGTTGGGTGTGTGTGTGTGGGGAAGGATGGAGGGTTGAGTGTGTGTGGGGAAGGAGGGAGGGTTGGGTGTGTGTGTGTGGAAGGAGGGAGGGTTGGGTGTGTGTGTGTCGGGAAAGAGGGAGGGTTGGGTGTGTGGGGAAGGAGGGAGGGCTGGGTGTGTGTATGTGGGGAAGGAGGGAAGGTTGGGTGTGTGTGTGTGGGGAAGAAGGGAGGGTTGGGTGTGTGTGGGGAAGGAGGGAGGGTTGGGTGTGTGTGGGGAAGGAGGGAGGGTTGGGTGTGTGTGGAAGGAGGGAGGGTTGGGTGTGTGTGTGTGTGTGTGTGGAAGGAGGGATGGTTGGGTGTGTGTGTGTGTGGAAGGAGGGAGGGTTGGGTGTGTGTGTGTGAGGGGAAGGAGGGAGGGTTGTGTGTGTGTGTGTGGGGAAGGAGGGAGGGTTGGGTGTGTGTGTGTGGGGAAGGAGGGAGGGTTGGGTGCGCGTGTGTGAGGGGAAGGAGGGAGGGTTGGGTGTGTGTGTGTGGGGAAGGAGGGAGGGTTGGGTGTGTGTTTGTGTGTTGGGAAGGAGGGAGGGTTGGGTGTGTGTGTGGAAGGAGGGAGGGTTGGGTGTGTGTAAGGAAGGAGGGAGGGTTGTGTGTGTGGGGAAGGAGGGAGGGTTGGGTGTGTGTGGGGAAGGAGGGAGGGTTGGATGTGTGAGGTGAAGGAGTGAGGGTTGGGTGTGTGTAAGGAAGGAGGGAGGGTTGTGTGTGTGGGGAAGGAGGGAGGGTTGGGTGTGTGTGGGGAAGGAGGGAGGGTTGGATGTGTGAGGTGAAGGAGGGAGGATTGGGTGTGTGTGTGAGGGGAAGGAGGGAGGGTTGGGTGTGTGTGTGTAAGGAGGGAGGATTGGGTGTGTTTGTGTGAGGGGAATGAGGGAGGGTTGGGTGTGTGTGTAAGGAGGTAGGGTTAGGTGTGAGTGTGTGTGGGGAAGGAGGGAGGGTTGTATGTGTGAGGTGAAGGAGGGAGGATTGGGTGTGTGCGTGTGTGGGGAAGGATGGAGGGTTGGGTGTGTGTGTGGAAGCAGGGAGGGTTGGGTGTGTGTGTGGAAGGAGGGAGGGTTGGGTGTGTGTGTGGAAGGAGGAAGGGTTGGGTGTGTGTGTGGAAGGAGGGAGGGTTGGGTGTGTGTGTGGAAGGAGGAAGGGTTGGGTGTGTGTGTGTGTGGAAGGAGGGAGGGTTGAGTGCGTGTGTGTGGGGAAGGAGGGAGGGTTGGGTGAGTATGTGGGGAAGGAGGGAGGGTTGGGTGTGTGTGGGGATGGAGGGAGGGTTGTGTGTGTGTGGGGAAGGAAGGATGGTTGGGTGTGTGTGTGTGTGGAAGGAGTGAGGGTTGGGTGTGTGTGTGTATGTGGAAGGAGGGAGGGTTGGGTGTGTGTGTGTGGGGAAGGAGGGAGGGTTGGGTGTGTGTGTGTGTGGAAGGAGGGAGGGTTGGGTGTGTGTGGGGAAGGAGGGAGGGTTGTGTGTGTGTGGGGAAGGAGGGAGGGTTAGGTGTGTGTGTGTGTGTAAGGAGGGAGGGTTGGGTGTGTGTGGAGAAGGAGGGAGGGTTGGGTGTGTGTGGGGAAGGAGGAAGGGTTGGGTGTGTGTGTGTGGGGAAGGAGGGAGTGTTGGGTGTGTGTGTGTGGGGAAGGAGGGAGGGTTGGGTGTGTGTGGGGAAGGAGGGAGGGTTGAGTGTGTGTGGGGAAGGAGGGAGGGTTGGATGTGTGTGTGTGGGGAAGGAGGGAGGGTTGGGTGTGCGTGTGTGTGTGGAAGGAGGGAGGGTTGGGTGTGTGTGTGTGGGGAAGGAGGGAGGGTTGTGTGTGTGTGTGTGTGTGTGTGGAAGGAGGAAGGGTTAGGTGTGTGTGGGGAAGGAAGGTGGGAGGGTTGAGTGTGTGAGGGGAAGGAGGGAGGGTTGGGTGTGTGTGTGTGGTGAAGGAGGGAGGGTTGGGTGTGTGGGGAAGGAGGGAGGGTTGGGTGTGTGTGTGTGGGGAAGGATGGAGGGTTGAGTGTGTGTGGGGAAGGAGGGAGGGTTGGGTGTGTGTGTGTGGAAGGAGGGAGGGTTGGGTGTGTGTGTGTCGGGAAAGAGGGAGGGTTGAGTGTGTGGGGAAGGAGGGAGGGCTGGGTGTGTGTGTGTGGGGAAGGAGGGAATGTTGGGTGTGTGTGTGTGGGGAAGAAGGGAGGGTTGGGTGTGTGTGGGGAAGGAGGGAGGGTTGGGTGTGTGTGGGGAAGGAGGGAGGGTTGGGTGTGTGTGGAAGGAGGGAGGGTTGGGTGTGTGTGTGTGTGTGTGTGGAAGGAGGGATGGTTGGGTGTGTGTGTGTGTGGAAGGAGGGAGGGTTGGGTGTGTGTGTGTGAGGGGAAGGAGGGAGGGTTGTGTGTGTGTGTGTGGGGAAGGAGGGAGGGTTGGGTGTGTGTGTGTGGGGAAGGAGGGAGGGTTGGGTGCGCGTGTGTGAGGGGAAGGAGGGAGGGTTGGGTGTGTGTGTGTGGGGAAGGAGGGAGGGTTGGGTGTGTGTTTGTGTGTTGGGAAGGAGGGAGGGTTGGGTGTGTGTGTGGAAGGAGGGAGGGTTGGGTGTGTGTAAGGAAGGAGGGAGGGTTGTGTGTGTGGGGAAGGAGGGAGGGTTGGGTGTGTGTGGGGAAGGAGGGAGGGTTGGATGTGTGAGGTGAAGGAGGGAGGGTTGGGTGTGTGTAAGGAAGGAGGGAGGGTTGTGTGTGTGGGGAAGGAGGGAGGGTTGGGTGTGTGTGGGGAAGGAGGGAGGGTTGGATGTGTGAGGTGAAGGAGGGAGGATTGGGTGTGTGTGTGAGGGGAAGGAGGGAGGGTTGGGTGTGTGTGTGTAAGGAGGGAGGATTGGGTGTGTTTGTGTGAGGGGAATGAGGGAGGGTTGGGTGTGTATGTAAGGAGGTAGGGTTAGGTGTGAGTGTGTGTGGGGAAGGAGGGAGGGTTGTATGTGTGAGGTGAAGGAGGGAGGATTGGGTGTGTGCGTGTGTGGGGAAGGATGGAGGGTTGGGTGTGTGTGTGGAAGCAGGGAGGGTTGGGTGTGTGTGTGTGTGGAAGGAGGGACGGTTGGGTGTGTGTGTGGAAGGATGGAGGGTTGGGTGTGTGTGTGGAAGGAGGGAGGGTTGGGTGTGTGTGTGTGAGGGGAGGGAGGGAGGGTTGGGTGTGTGTGTAAGGAGGTAGGGTTGGGTTTGAGTGTGTGTGGGGAAGGAGGGAGGGTTGGGTGTGTGTGTGGGAGGAGGGAGGGTTGTGTGTGTGTGTGTGTGTGGAAGGAGGGAGGGTTGTGTGTGTGTGGGGAAGGATGGAGGGTTGGGTGTGTGTGTGGAAGCAGGGAGGGTTTGGTGTGTGTGTGTGTGTGGAAGGATGGAGGGTTGGGTGTGTGTGTGGAAGGATGAAGGGTTGGGTGTGTGTGTGGAAGGAGGGAGGGTTGTGTGTGTGTGTGGAAGGAGGGAGGGTTGGGTGTGTGTGTGGAAGGAGGGAGGGTTGTGTGTGTCTGGGGAAGGAGGGAGGGTTGGGTGTGTGTGTGTGGGGAAGGAGGGAGGGTTGTGTGTGTGTGTGTGGGGAAGGAGGGAGGGTTGTGTGTGTGTGGGGAAGGAGGGAGGGTTGGGTGTGTGTGTGTGGGGAAGGAGGGAGGGTTGGGTGTGTGTGGGGAATGATGGAGGGTTGGGTGGGTGAGGGGTAGGAGACAGGAAGGATGGAGGGTAGGGTGTGTGAGGGGAAGGAGAGAGGAAGGATGGAGGGTTGGGAGGGAACGATGACGTAAGGGTTAGAAGAAGGAAGAGTAGGAATGAAGGAAAGGGAAGAAATTGTAGGAAGGGATAGGAGAAAAAGGTTAATGGGAAGGAAGTGAGGTTTGGGGATAGTAAAGGAGAGGAAGGGAGAGGATATGAAGCTGTAAAGGAAGGAAAGGGAGAAGAAGGGTAGGGGAGGGAAGGGAAGGGTATGTAGGGTATAGAAAGGGGAGGGAGAGGAACGAATAGGAGAATGTAAAGGTATAAATTTTATGTTTGTCATCTTGGTTAGTGGGAAGGGTAACACATTGAAGATGTTAAAACTAGAGTCACAACAGTCACTTATCGTTCATCATTATTTGTCTCTCATACAACCTCTTTTCTCTGCCTAATATGTTACCAAGTCAATGTATTTACTTATACATTACACATATAGTATATTTCTTGGTGTGTTTTGTGTTGTCCATGTTGGTGTTCCTTCATTACTATTGTGTCACCCTCCTGTCCTCTACAACACACACAGGACTACTGTGTAAACTGTGGACAACAAAGGTTAGTATAAACACAACCACTATGTTGTTAATTAAGTCATGAGAGAGAGAGAGAGAGAGAGAGAGAGAGAGAGAGAGAGAGAGAGAGAGAGATCACTATGACACTTACCTAGAGAAAGATTTTTAAAATTCAAATTGCGAGTGTCATAATTACACTGTTAACATTCGATGGAGAAAAGTAGATGAAAGAAAATTAGAGTTTGTATTTTTATGACATATACTAGATGACTATAAGATATATTAATCTCAGAGTATAGAAATAAATTACAGTATATCATCATGTCAGCCAATTATCACAGAAAGAATAAGGAAATCTGCCAGTAACACACACACACACATCACAATCCACCCCGAGCACTCATCGGACCTGCCCTGATCGACCACATCATCGTCACATCAGACCGTCTTAAGATCCAGTTTCCTTCTTCCAAGCTAGTTATCTGTGGTGACTTTAATGAATTAAATACTAGCAACCTTCAGTTACAGCTTTCATTAAAGTAAGTTGTAGACATTGCAACCAGTGGCAATGTGGTAATTATTTCCCACAGTCTTTCCCACTCTCAGTCTTCTTTGCCTTGCTCTGGTGCTTCGACCCCTACCCACTCCTGGTCCTCGTCTCATTCTCCTGCGTTTGCCCTGGGAGACACATGAGTCAAGCTCTCCTTTTCTATGGACATGAAGCTGCAGTGGTTGTTTGTCGTTAACAAGGCCCTCCAACTGCATCATTAACTGGCTGAAGTAAAGATGTCTGCAGTCACATCCCGGTTCATCATCATCTCCAGAAAGTGTCAGGACATTATCAAGAGAGTCAAGTATGGTGAATATTTTTGTCTCTCCCTTACATTCCTCAGGGTTCGCCTGAGAGTCCTCGTGGCGTTGTATAGTCCCCAAGCAGACTTAAAGTACCCCAGCTCCATAGTCCCCAAGCAGACTTAAAGTACCCCAGCTACATAGCATCCACGCAGACTCTTAAGAACCCCAGTTACATAGTACCCATGCAGACTCTTAAGAACCCCAACAACATAGTACCCACGCAGACTCTTAAGAACCCCAGTTACATAGTACCCATGCAGACTCTTAAGAACCCCAACTACATAGTACCCATGCAGACTCTTAAGAACCCCAGCTACATAGTACCCACGCAGACTCTTAACCCCTTAGGACCGATTGACCGACATATCGGTGATAAAAAAATTAATGGTTCGCTCCGAATCACCGACATGTCGACGTACCTATAAAAAACTGTAGCGAGTAGCTAGCGAGCTGGCGTTGGTAACGATGGAAAGCTAACGTCCTTGAGAAAAGGTTAAACTGTGGTAGTGGTGTCTGGCAGCTGCGTATGCCAACAAGGAAATATCTCACCACTACATGGTGTTTTCTTATGTTTCTCGTATCTCTCTGCTGTTTACTATACTCCAGGAGAGTCTAGACAGACAAAATTACACTGAAATACGTTTATTATCATTGTAAACCACTTAAGACACATTATTTAGGTGTTTATATACATATTTAGAGGTACGCAGAGCGTATGAGGTTTTCTTTCATGCGTTTCAGGGCATACTATTTATTTATTTTCGGACTTTGACGCTCTGTCATACGCAAACGTGTACACCTAGGAGGCTCCCGTTTTCAGTTCCTGGTGTGAAAATTCAAGCTCTTTCATTCTGTAAGAACAAAATTTGCCTACATGAAAGTTGAAAATTGACCCCCAGAAGTCGGCTGGGGATGAAAAAAAAAAAAAAAAAAGTCGGTCCTAAGGGGTTAAGAACCCCAGCTACATAGTACCCATGCAGACTCTTAAGAACCCCAGCTACATAGTACCCAAGCAGACTAAAAGTACCCAAGCTACATCTTCACCTGGTTTCCTGTTGATGTTGACCAGAGTCTTGCCGAGGGACACCCTGGTGTGTACGCTGCCTTTCGTTTCCTCAAGGATCTTCTTCTTCAGATTTTCCGATATTTTTAAGGGGCCGTCGTTTCCTGTTTTGGGCATCCTGTTCTATCATTATCTTGTCTTGCTGGTCCCTCGCAATTCTGTTCTTCCATCTAAGCTTCGGTCTTCCTCTACCTCCTCTTTCCTCCACTTCTATATTCATGATTCTTCTTCACACTTGGTTCTCTTCCGTACACATACAATGTCCATACCACTGTAGTATTCTTTGCTGTACCATCTTCGATACTTCCATCATCTTGGTCATTTCGCTAATATGTTCATTCTGGATACTATCTCTTCTTGTGACTCAATATATCCACCTCAGCATTCACATTTCCGCAATTTCCAGTTTCTGTTCTTGAGCTTTCATTATATTATAAAGCTTCCATTTAATCTTTGCACTAATTCTCTTGACACATAGAACTCCGGTTGACTTTCTCCAGTTAATTCAAGCTCACTGTATTCTCTGGCTACTTTCAGCCTCAATATCTTTGAAACTTCTGATCCCAGGTATTTGAAATTCTGCACCTTTTTGATATTTTTTGCATCCATTCTGTCTTATCCCTACCCTGCCTCCCATCACCTCTCACCCATCAATAATCCATCATAAGTTCTGCTTAAGCTTCATGCCTCTATCCTCCAGGGCTTGACACCTTTCCAGTTTTTGTTCCTCTCCATCCTTGCTCAAGTCAACCAATACAATGTCATCTAAGAATAAAGCACTACATGTAACCTCCTCTCTAACATCTGCAGTCATCTCATCCATCACAAGATCGAAAATGTAAGGGCTGAGAACCGACACTCTTCCATCATTCTAACAACACTTCTTACTCGAGCCGTTGCTCCTGCATACATACTGTATCTTGCAGAACAATTACATACATCTTAGGAACTTCTTTCACCTTCATACATCTCCAAACTTCCTGCTTTGAAACCCAATCATACACTTTCTCCAGATCAATGAACACCAAGTGTAGCTCTTTCTGCTTTCTTCTGAACTTCTCTGTTGGCTGTCTCAAAGAAAATATTGCATCCACTGTCCCTTTTCCGGTATAAACCCGAACTGTTCTTCTCTTACACAAGTTTCTCTCCATATTCTCTCTTCTATCTAATACAGAACTCATGCATAGATTTCCATCATCTAAAACATAGGTTTTATGCCTCTGTAATTACTACAGTCCTGGATGTCTCCTTTCTCTTTATAAATCAGTACCAGTACATTGTAGCCAGCCAATCTCATAATATATTCACTCCTTTTCTCCCTAAACATTTCCACTCTTTGACTGGTAATACCATCAGGACCAACTGTCTTTCCTTCTTTCATTTTTAGTAACGCTATTTGTACTTCCTCTCCATTAATATCTTGTACTTCTCTTACATGCTGATTTCCATCTTCTATAGTTTTCCTCATTCAATAATTCCCTGGTGATGTGGGCAAAACTTTAAGGGTTTTGGCGCCCCTTCGGCCTCAGCCACAAGCTTTTAGTTCTTCAACTGTCCCTCTTTCCTTTCTATCTCCTTCCTGCTTGCTGTCTCCACTCTCCATCACCTTTTTCTTGCGCTATATGACCTCGCTGTTGCGGAGCCTAATATCAATCAATCAATCAATCAATCATTCAATAATTTCTCAAAATACACCATGTATTTACACCATCCTTATCTGTCAACACTCTCCCCCCTCATCCTTAATCTACTTGATGTGTGTTAGATCTTTGGTGGCTTTGTTTCTGTTCTTCGCTATCCTATACATATTCTTCTGTCCCTCTGTCGCCTCTAACTACTCATAGAAATCATTCGATGCTGTCGCCTTACCCTGTGCTACTGCTCCTTTGTATTCTATACACGCCACTTTCCAAGCCTCTCTAATCTCTTTCGAAACATTCGTGTCGTAGGCTCTCTTTGCTTCTTTCTGTTTACTGATTTTTTCTCCAGTGTATTCTGGTTCAACCACCAAGTTTCTTTATTATTTTGTTGTTCTTTGCCAAATATTTTACTGACAACTTTTTCCTCTTTTACAAATCACATTAATATTCTCTTTTCACCAGGTGTTCGTATTTTATTCTGTTTGATGTTACACAGAAATGCTTCATTAAAGTCTCCCTCAGTTCTTGATGTTTCAATCTACACCCTTTTATCTTTGGTTCTCCCTTCGAAGTTCAAATTCCAGCAGTAAAATAATCTGATACCACTAAACAAACACAACTCCCCCCCTCCAAGCCTGTCCCCCAATTCCCGTACCCCCCTAGCACACACAACACCCCCCCCCAAGCCTGTCTCTCTATTTCTGCACCCCCCTAAACACTTTCCCCTCTTATCGTTTTACAATTCTTTAGTTCAGCCAGTTGCCCTCTCCTATACAAAATGATATCTATCTGTGTCTGCCTTACTACACTGCTGTATGTAACATAGCTTTTGCACGTAAAGAAGGTGTTACAAATTGCAAGATCAAATGTCACTGTGAAATGCACTCTTCATTCTCCTTCCTCCTTCATCTCGCCGATGCCATGTCCGCCATAAACTCTACCTATATTTTCACCAACATGTCTATTTAGGTCACATCCGATAATTACTCTCTCGTCTGCCGACATCGACGTCATGAACTCATTCATTGTTCTCCAGAACTCAATTTTATCTTCCTATTCACATGCTACTTGTGGAACACATCTAGTTACTATGTTCAACACCTTTTCTCCACGACACAACTTTATTCGCATTATTCTATAATATATCCCTTTAACCTCCACCTCCTTATCTTTCATATATCCTTGCTGATAATGATCCACTTCTTCCATAGTTGTTAGCTCCACTGTACAGCATCTTATAAACAATGCCTATCTCCTTTGCCATATTTAATTTCCATCTTCTTTCCTGTAAACACAATATATCCATCTGCTTTCTCTCCATAACACCTACAAGCTCTACAACACCTGGTAATGCTGCCAACATTCAGGGTTCTGACTCGTTTCCTCTAGGATGGTTCCCCTGTATTACTGTTGACTGTAGTCTTCCTCACCCACCTCTACTACAACGCCTGGTAATGCTGCCAACATTTTGGGTTCTGACTCGTTTCCTCTAGGATGGTTCCCCTGTATTACTGTTGACTGTAGTCTTCCTCAACTACCTCCACTTGAGATTTCCTTCCATTTCCTCTCGTGTCTTTCACCATGTGAGGTCTCCCTGGGATAGGGGGCTACAAAAACCTCCCCAGTATCCCTGCTTGTCGTTTAATGACTAAAAGCGGCTTTCACTTCAATTATCCCTATTTTCATGTTACCTTAGTACTTACTGTCCCACCTCTCAATCACCTTCTTCCTCTGGGGCCATATGACCTCCCTGTTGCAGCGCCTAATATCAATAAATCAATCAATCAACCATTGTGTGATGTGTGGAAACTTCATAATGACTAGCCTTGTTGCTGAAAAGTTGGACTCATCTCCAGGTACCGTTCAGCCTTGTTGAAGTGTGTCTAGTGTGTGACTGACCATGACTCCATGATGTGTTCTGTTAGGAGTGAACCATCATGTCCTACTGCCTCCACCTCCGAGCCTCCAAGTCCTGGGAACTCGTTTCTGTGGAAGTGTCCACGTTGCTTTCAGCCAGGAGTTAACGTGTGTCATGGTTGTGATTGATGCCAGTCCCCAACTCGTGCCTCTACTACCACAGTACTTCATCCACCATCACCTTCCCAGTCTATTACCACAGTACTGCATCCACCATCACCTTCCCAGTCTATTACCACAGTACTGCATCCACCATCACCTTCCCAGTCTACTACCACAGTACTTCATCCACCATCACCTTCCCAGTCTATTACCACAGTACTTCATCCACCATCACCTTCCCAGTCTATTACCACAGTACTTCATCCACCATCACCTTCCCAGTCTACTACCACAGTACTTCATCCACCATCACCTTCCCAGTCTATTACCACAGTACTTCATCCACCATCACCTTCCCAGTCTATTACCACAGTACTTCATCCACCATCACCTTCCCAGTCTACTACCACAGTACTTCATCCACCATCACCTTCCCAGTCTACTACCACAGTACTTCATCCACCATCACCTTCCCAGTCTATTACCACAGTACTTCATCCACCATCACCTTCCCAGTCTACTACCACAGTACTGCATCCACCATCACCTTCCCAGTCTATTACCACAGTACTTCATCCACCATCACCTTCCCAGTCTATTACCACAGTACTGCATCCACCATCACCTTCCCAGTCTATTACCACAGTACTGCATCCACCATCACCTTCCCAGTCTATTACCACAGTACTGCATCCACCATCACCTTCCCAGTCTATTACCACAGTACTTCATCCACCATCACCTTCCCAGTCTATTACCACAGTCTATTACCACAGTACTGCATCCACCATCACCTTCCCAGTCTATTACCACAGTACTGCATCCACCATCACCTTCCCAGTCTATTACCACAGTACTTCATCCACCATCACCTTCCCAGTCTATTACCACAGTCTATTACCACAGTACTGCATCCACCATCACCTTCCCAGTCTATTACCACAGTCTATTACCACAGTCTATTACCACAGTACTGCATCCACCATCACCTTCCCAGTCTATTACCACAGTACTGCATCCACCATCACCTTCCCAGTCTATTACCACAGTCTATTACCACAGTACTTCATCCACCATCACCTTCCCAGTCTATTACTACAGTCTACCAGCACAGTACTGCATCCACCATCACCTTCCCAGTCTATTACCACAGTCTATTACCACAGTACTTCATCCACCATCACCTTCCCAGTCTATTACCACAGTACTGCATCCACCATCACCTTCCCAGTGTATTACCACAGTCTATTACCACAGTACTGTATCCACCATCACCTTCCCAGTGTATTACCACAGTCTACTACCACGGTACTGTATCCACCATCACCTTCCCAGTGTATTACCACAGTCTACTACCACGGTACTGTATCCACCATCACCTTCCCAGTGTATTACCACAGTCTATTACCACAGTACTGTATCCACCATCACCTTCCCAGTGTATTACCACAGTCTATTACCACAGTACTGTATCCACCATCACCTTCCCAGTGTATTACCACAGTCTATTACCACAGTACTGTATCCACCATCACCTTCCCAGTGTATACCTTCCAACAATCCTGCCCCACCTCTTAACCTTGCCCTCCTCCAGTTTGTTGTTTCTGTCATGGCACGATGTAGTGCCCTTGAGAACCACTTTTCTGCCCTTGAAGCCAGGATTGACAGGCTGGTTGCCTCTCTGTCCACTTCTAATCACAAACTCTCCACCGTTGTTGAGACTCAGTAATCCATCATCTCAGCTGTCACCACCTTTACTTTACTGACAAGATGGCTACTATTGATTTTTGCCTTGATATGTTTTTTTTTTTTAACATTTAACGTTTTTTTGGAGGGCTAAGAGGTGTGATGTGAAAGTATGTGCTTTATTCCCTGACCCTCCTTGGAGCAGGGTTGGCCACGATGTTTACTGCAGGTCACGTCACAAAGATATCAAGTCTGCCTTGTCCTACATCCAAATACTGTCCCTTGCCACACCCACAGTTACCCTGGTCAGGACAGCATGGTGGTCAGAGCTGCCTACGGGTCCCAGCTGGTGACAGCAAAGGGTGTCCACCTGGAGTTCAGAGATGACAAGATCCAGCATCCCTTCCCGTTCGTGTGTGGGGAAAGTCACATGGTCGATCAAGCCCTGTACATCTAGGAGATCTTCGTAGGCTTACTGCTACAGGTGGTGGTTGAGGTCACCCACCACCAGGACGTGGTTAAACGGTGTTCTATCAGCAGGTTATTCAGTTTCTCTGTCAAGTAGTGGAGCGAGGCAGGCCCCTGTTTTGGGGGACGGGCGGTACATAGCGCAGATCATGAGGACCGAACAGTCAGCCAGTACAACCCAGAAAAACATGGCTTCCATCTGGAGAGGTGTTTCCACATTTAGTAGCTGGGACTAAATACCCTCCTTGAAACATACAGCCATCCCACCTCCTGCTCGTTCCAGGCGATCCCTCCTGGTCCAGTGGGTATAGCCACGTATTTTGTCTCCTTCTCCAGGTCGTTCATCTGCCTCTACTCTCCGGACTTTTTCCTACAAGCATAGGGTTCACTCTTAATGTCATCTCCTGGAGCGTCTGTGGTATCACCAGTTATGTTAAACTCAGTCAACTCATGGTCAATGTGTTTCCCCATCAGCCGAGTATTTTCTTTCTCCAGGAAGTATATCTAGGATGGTCTCTCACCTCTGGACAAACTCTTAACTTGCATACATAGCTTCTAGCCACATCACCTTCTTCTGTACCTCCACCGATCCTGACATGACCTTTCAGCTTCAGGAAGGTACTCTGGATCTCATCCTCACATCTGGACTGATAACATCTCAGAACCAGTGCTCCACGGTGCCAGTTTTATTCTCTGTTCATGTCACACTTTGGCTTTATTATATTCTACCTGCTTGGTTTACTGCTCCTGCCACTCGTTTACATATTGCTGTGCCTGTAAATCATTATATTCTACCTGCTGGGTCTACTGCTCCTGCCACTCGTTTACATATTGCTGTGCCTGTAAATCATTATATTCTACCTGCTGGGTCTACTGCTCCTGCCACTCGTTTACATATTGCTGTGCCTGTAAATCATTATATTCTACCTGCTGGGTCTACTGCTCCTGCCACTCGTATACATATTGCTGTGCCTGTATATCAAGAGTGGGATACCTTTGTACAGTAGGGTGAATGTCAGATGAGACTTTCTGGAGCATGTCGCAGGCAGCAGTGACAAACGAGAACCACAAAGTGGATTTGTGCAAAAATTTTATTGAAAAAAACATACAATTTAGTGAGATGGTTTGGTGACATTGTTCATTGAAGAGTGTTCTTGGTAAACATACAAATTAGTGTGATGGTTGGTTCTACTTGCCATAAACAATTGTTTCAATGTTCAGTTCAATGGATGAGAAACACAACAGAAGAATATCATTGAGGTGACAGTCCGAGAGCTGATAGTGAAGGTGAGACTTGGTTACCAGAGTACCAAGTAGCCTTGACTTGGAGAGAGTGCAGGGTTGACAAACAGTAATTGTCTCGGGCCGGACGATAGGCCTTCTTGGGCTGGATCTGGCCTGCGGGTCATGGTTGGCCACTCCTTGCAGGCCGGATTCCATTATTAATTCGGAGTATGTTCACGGGCCACACAATATGCCTCTGTGGGCCGGATGTTACCCGCTCCTACTCTAAATATAGCCTGATGGACATCTTATTTTTGACTCATATGTTACTTACTATTTACCTTTCTTTGCCGGACCAGTTATACTCTGATCTTTTCTTTGCCAGTCATGTCGTTTACAAGTTATTTGTCTCCCAGACACACCTCCAACTTCGTTGTACCGCCCATTCATAGATGCTTTACACAAGAGAGTTTAATACAGAGTTGTTGACAGTAACGTTCTTGTTTTGTCTTGTCTCATGAGAGAGAGAGAGAGAGAGAGAGAGAGAGAGAGAGAGAGAGAGAGTTAGTTTGTTTATACGTGGGACAGACAGGATGAAGATAAACAAATCAAGACAGGAAAAAATGTGCTCACGGCGCGATAAAACACACACACATTAAACTGGAACAATGACACGTGACAAGGAATGAACATAGAAATAGAAAAACGAAAGAAAATGGTTATTGACTGGCAGGTGTGCAGTACAGAAGAGTGTATGGAATTATAATAGTGTACCAAATTATAGGACATGAAATATTATAGAGCGTTTTTAGCCCATCAGGATGGTGGAATGTCAAGTTAATTTGTGGGGAAACAAACACACACATCTCTGCTTGGGTTCTTTACTTGGTTAATTTGTGGGGAAACAAACACACACATCTCTGCTTGGGTTCTTTACTTGGTTAATTTGTGGGGAAACAAACACACACATCTCTGCTTGGGTTCTTTACTTGGTTAATTTGTGGGGAAACAAACACACACATCTCTGCTTGGGTTCTTTACTTGGTCACCGCTTCCTCTCTGTACAGATTTCTACAATATGCCACTAGGAGGCATAACACACAAATAAGGATACTATATATAAATGTGGCATTTCAGAACAATAAAATAAAAATTAGATCACTTCCACAAACAAAAATAATTACAAATTATTATAGTAATTTGCCTTTTACATATTAACACTAATGGTGACGTTGCACAAATACAGTAACGTTATCAGTTGCACATTTAACGTACGTAAATGTTGTCAGTGAGTTTTGTAATTACAAAGTCTTCCTTAAGTTATCATCCTACTTACACAAAGTTTAAAACTACACTTTATTATTGTGTGGGTCATGGAATGTCCAGAATTCTTTCAGAAGGTTGTCGGACAGATAATATTAAGAACCACTGACTGACAGTGATGCTTTGGCTAAACATTTATACTAAACTCATATCAATACCTCACTTAGGGTTGTCATAGATTTCAATCATTCACGGAACATTATTTAAAATATATACTAAGTTGAATGTTTCTCCCTCACGCTTGAGACAAAAGGTGGATGTGGAAAACATTATTATGGAAGAGAATGGTAGTAGGAATGTCATGGGTTAGGGAAGGGATTAAATGATTACAAGGTAGGATACAGGTGTGTAATAAGGCAAGAAATATTGTGTCTATTTATGATAGTTGTAAGGAGGAGTGAAGTATACACCATGGGAGAGTTAGGTGAGTAAGAAAAGTCATCAAGAGGGGTGATACTATTGAATACTAATAATCACGATGGATATAATAATTAATAAATACATTAATATGAGTAAGGTTGTGCTCATTATGACTTCAAGGTATACGCCTATTTCTATTTTAATGTCAGTACAATGAAAACTTAAAAATTACAATATATCAGAGTGAGTAAGGCATAATGAAGACGAGTCAATGAAATGAAACTGATAGGAGAGATTGGGGATTGGAAAGACAAGAAAGAAACAGAGTCCAGTGTGGTAATAGGAAGGAACAAAAGAGGGAATGATTGATAGAGACAATGGAAAGAATATTATTTGTCACACTGTATTACCCGTGTTAAAAATATGGTAACGAATAATGTTAAATTACAACAGGGACGAAATATTTATGTTAGTAAAATACATATTGAAGTTTAAATAAATACTTCATAGCAATGGAGGGATAAATGGAAGGTTACTTAACACTGAATGGGGAGAGGAGAGGCCAGGAGGGGAAGTACTGTATTTATAGAACAAAAAAAAACATGTAATCGCAAAACACACACTGCCATTATCTATGTTGATGACGTGTGTATCTGGCAACGTTATTGTATTCTTGCAACGTTGCCTCTATGACTGAAAATGCTTTGGTATATTGAATAAACAACTTTCTGGCAACATTATATATTTCTGTGTGTTGGTTTCCGTAAACAAAAATCTTCCTGCACCAATATCATATATTTCTCAATAATATTATGATTCCACCTCCTGAACATAATATATAGTATAATTATAACTTTGAGGAATTTGTCGTTAAATTATTTTAGTTCACATATGGTCATCTGTAATATTAGACATTTAAACCATGTATACCTGTCAATTCTATCACATAGTGTTCCCTGATTCACAGGAACGTATCATGGACTAAGAAAGACAAACTTCTGGTATTGACTGTACAGCTGTGTTTATGATTCCCTGAGACACCATCTTATGGAGGGAACTTGACCTTCTCTATCCTTACTGGACAGCAGGTAGTTGAATCAAACTGTCTAACCAACACACACAGTGAAGCTAACAATAATATTATATTGAGGGAACTTGACCTTCTCTATCCTTACTGGACAGCAGGTAGTTGAATCAAACTGTCTGACCAACACACTCAGTGAAGCTATATATACATATGCATATATAAACATTTATTTATTTATATAGGTATCTTTCTGCCCATCTGTTTACCATTGATGAAATGCATTAGTTGTTGCGTGTTCATAATGATAAGAGTGGAATGGTGGTGATGACAGGTGTGACCATACACTCTACTTTGACATTTTATTCTCCTTGAACTCACTCCCTCCCTCGCTTTCGTTCTCACTCTCTCTCTCTCTCTCTCTCTCTCTCTCTATCTCTCTCTCTCTCTCTCTCTCTCTCTATTTGATTAAGGCTTCGTCTCTCTCTCACTCTCTCTCTCTTTCTCTCTCTCTGATAACACACAGGAAACCCCCATCGTTGAGGCAAAAATGAAGTGAGTTTATTTCCTCTCTCTCCAAGGTTGACCTCACCAACGAGAACTTTTGTGTGTAAGGTTACCCTCCATACATACAGGTCTGGGACTACAAACAATATTATAGTTAGAACAAAGGTTTTTTATCCCCTTCTTTAGCCAATATATAAATATTATCAGGTGTCTCAGACCAGTTACTACACAGAAGAAAACAAGTTATTAATTGTAATTATAACATGTACAATGAGTGTGTGAGGGTCTGTGTGTGATCCTACAAGTTTTCCTCTCATAGATTCTAGTGTTCTCCCCTACATCCTAAAAGTATGTATGGTAATAATATACAACCCTTGTCAAGGGGAATATGAATGTTACTATATTAATTTAACAAGTTGTAATTACACAATAATTTACAAAGGATTAAGTTGTTCGCTGTACACTGGAGTTCATAATCTAATATGTTTTATCTCTTCCTCCACTGTCCCTACGAATGACGTCATGACACTTCCTGTGTGCGTAGGTGTATGTGTGTGTGTTTGCTCACTACCAGATCGGAATCCATCTTGTAGTGTTGTGTTTGTATAAATCCTTCTCAACTTCAGCATTACAGTGCTTCAATCTCTGGAGTTTATTATCAAGAAGAACCTTCCACATATTGGGTAAAGTGTTTTGTTGCTACTATTAATTAAATCCTACACTCAACTATTTTGGATTGTCTTCCTTTGAAATGCTCTGTATTTCTTCATAATCTCTCCCTCTCTTTATCACTTCATATCTTTCCTCTCCTATATTCTTCTTTGGTCAGGTTTCTTCTGTGTCAATAATACATTCTTTTCTGTACTGAACAGTTCCACCTTGCAATCCTCCCTTAATTCTTCTTTGAGTAATAATAGGTACACTTGGACATTGTGAACCAACACTACCAACATTACCATCACATTGTCAGGTGATATTTTAATATTTAATATCGATCATAATAAGTTATTGGAGACCAATTTAGTTTTAATAAATACAGTAATGGTAATATTAGGAATGTATAGTAAGCCCCTGACAGATGGAGCCTCGCCCAGGTCCCTGAGTTTAAGGGGGTGCGGGAGTAGGGGACAGGCTTTCTACCCACGCCAGGGAGGGACAGGCTTGGCGTTGGTAGAAAGCCTGTCTTCTATTCCCGCACCCCCCTAAATCCCCCCCAAGCCTGTCCCCCTACTCCTGCACCCCTCTAACCCCCCCCAAGCCTGTTCCCCTACTTCAGTACCCCCCTAACCCCCCAACAAGCCTGTCCCCCTACTCCCGCACCCCCCTGAACCAACCCCCCCAAACCTGTCCCCCTATTCCCGCACCCACTTAATTAAAACTGTTTACTGAGGGGTTACTACCATGGCTGGGCACCATGGTGGGGAGTTGGGCTGGCCTGGCTGACGTTCGGGAGAGTATCTCATCAGAGATAGATACCAGAACAGAAACCCTGCAACTTTATTTTATTTTATTTTTGTTTTAACATTCTACGGTAAAATGGTAAACAAATAATAACATTGGCAAGTGTTCCACTAAGAACACATATTATTATAACCTGATTATTATACTTATTATAACCTAACTCACTCACACTATTACAGTGCTACACACACATTAACACACATACAGTATATAAAACAAATAGAGGCTTAGCTCTATGTCTTTCATGTATGTTTATCTTTTCTTGTAACACTACATGATCATATTTTCTCTGTATGTGTGACATGTATTATTTTATTGCATTATATTTTGTCTAATAACATGAGAGAAAAAGATTATTACTTATATCTTTATATTTTAATTAAGTATTAATTAACATTTCAGTATGAACATAATACATCTAGCATGCAGTATGTGTGTTCTTTTAAATCACTGTTTGGGATATGACACTTTTATTTTCATATTGTCTATCAGTAATATTGTTTATTGTAGGTAAAAAGAGTATATATTCCTTACTGGTATAGCAAGGTGATGTAGAAAGTTTAACTCTCTCTCTCTCTCTCTCTCTCTCTCTCTCTCTCTCTCTCTCTCTCTCTCTCTCTCTCTCTCTCTCGCTCTGTTGATGTCTGTGTTTCTATGTAACTCTCTCTCTCTCTCTCTCTCTCTCTCTCTCTCTCTCTCTCTCTCTCTGTGTGTGTGTGTTTCTATGTAACTCTCTCTCTCTCTCTCTATCTCTCTCTCTCTCTCTCTCTCTCTCTCTCTCTCTGTTGATGTCTGTGTTTCTATGTAACTCTCTCTCTCTCTCTCTCTCTCTCTCTCTCTCTCTCTCTCTCTCTCTCTCTCTCATATAATTTACCTACATACCTTCCTACCGACCTACATTTAACTCTCCCTCTCTCTCTCTCTCTCTCTCTCTCTCTCTCTCTCTCTCTCTCTCTCTCTCTCTCTCTCTCTCTCTCTCTCTCTTGTGACAGTGGAAATGTCCTGATAATGTGAAAACCATAAATATATTAGTTTATTTTTTGGATACATCCTGTGATAAGTCTTGCAAGCAGTCTTATGTACTGTGGAATGGAGGGTTAGGTTAGGTTAGGTTAGGTTAGGTGTGTGTGGGGAAGGAGAGAGGAAGGAGAGAGTGATGAGGGTGTGAGGGGAAGGAGAGAGGGTAGGATGTGTGAGAGGAAGGAGAGAGGAAGGATGTGTGAGGGGAAGGAGAGAGGAAGGATGGAGGGTAGGATGTGTGAGGGGTAGGATAGAGGAAGGAGAGAGGGTAGGATGTGTGAGAGGAAGGAGAGAGGAAGGATGGAGGGTAGGATGTGTGAGGGGTAGGATAGAGGAAGGATGTGAGAGAGGAAGGAGAGAGGAAAGATGTGTGAGGGGAAGGAAAGAGGAAGGATGGAGGGGAAGGGAGAAGATGTGTAGGGAAGGGAAGGGAAAGGAAGGGTAGGTACGGTAAAGGAAGGGAGGGGAGAGGAGGAGTAAGAAAGGGAAGGGAAGGGTAGATAGTGTAAAATAAAGGGAGGAAGAAGAGGGGTAGGGAAGGGAGGGAAGAATAGGGAGGGGAAGAGAAAAGAGGGGTAGGGAAGGGAAGGGAAGGGTAGGGTAGGTAGGGTAAAGGAAGGGAAGGGAGAGGGAGGGGAAGGGAAAAGAGGGGTAGGGAAGAAAAGGGAAGGGTAGGGTAGGGTAGGTATGGTAAAAGAAGGGGAGGGAGAGGGAGGGTACAGAAGGAGAAGGGAGAAAAGGGGTAGGGAAGTGAGGGAAGGAGAGGGATAGGGAAGAATAGGTAGGGTAAAGGAAGGGAGGGACAGGGACGAATAGGAGAATGTAAAGGAGGGAAGAGAAGGAAGGATAAGAGACGGAAAAGCAGGGGAAGGGATAAAAAATGAATGTATACAACACAATACAAACATTAACAGACCAGTTGGTCTTTTAGAGGCTGTTTTGACTCTAAGGTGCTAACTACTAGTAGAGATAATGAATAAAATAGTAATGATAATAATAATAATGAATAAAATAATCCTTGCAACAAATCTTGAACCATTACAAGAAAAGGTACCAAAATTGGGTTTGTTGTTGTTGTTGTTGTTGTTGTACTGGACCAAGACCAATTAAAGGTGTAATATACGCATGATTCATTGGATCACTTTGATTCCATTGAAGTATACCAACAAACAGGACCACATTAACATAAATAATAGTGTTCTGTTGCTTGGAATAGTGTGAAGGAATCAGTTGTTCCAGATTTACCAACACAGTACTACTCCTCTTTAACTTCCTGGCTATCTGTTGGTATATTTCTAAAGCCACTTTATTTATTTATTAATATAAGTAACAAGGAAGCACTACCATCTTGTATTACCATTATAATGTTATATTTCATTCAATATGATTTAATGTAAAATATTACATTGTGCAAAATCTTATTATAGTATGAACACACACATACACACACACACATACTCTAATAGTATACACACATATGTATTAACACACACACATACTCTAATAGTATACACACATATGTATTAACACACACACATACTCTAATAGTATACACACATATGTATTAACACAAACACATACTCTAATAGTATACACACATATATATTAACACACACACATACTCTAATAGTATACACACATATGTATTAACACAAACACATACTCTAATAGTATACACACGTATGTATTAACACACACACATATCCTAATAGTATACACACATATGTATTAACACACACACATACCCTAATAGTATACACACATATGTATTAACACACACACACACACCCGTCCGAGGTCACCGAGGTCGTATGTGTGACACGGCGCTCGTCTGGGTAGCCAGGGTCAGCTCGTTGACCCCTCACCCCTCATCTACCTTCATCTACCAAGTGCCACACATTTAGAAGAATACTAAACTATCAAAATGAGGCCCAACAATCTGTCAACCAACCAACACACTGGCTTGAAAATAATCCGTTAGCACTAAACTCTCTCAAACGAGGAGCTGGCTACCCACCACCTGCCGTAATAGGTCACCTGAAAGCTATTGGTCTATTTCACAATAGAAGTCGCAAACAGGGGAAAAACCGACAGAATAAGATTCGTGTAATCAGCAGTGCAAAAAAGAGGAAAATGCCTTGTGTTGTGAAACCGTACAAAGTGATAGAAGTTCCCTGCCTCTGGTATGACCTCCCCTCTGTGTTCCAATCCAACGTGACCTCACTATTTAACAAATTTGACGAACTGGTGAATACAGAGAACACGATCAGTGCTGATATAGTTTGTGTTACGGAAGCCTGGTAAGTTATACCAGAGTTGTGTGCCATTGAAAATTACGACCTATTCCACTGTCTTAGAACCCAAAAACGAGGAGGTGGACTTGTGATGTTTACACACACAAAGTACAAAGCCGAGCACTTGAACGTTAAAACCCCCAGGGAACTTGAGGTCATGTGGGTAAAATTAACACTGCCATGTCACTCTTGCCACACTGCCTACATCATTTGTGGTTTGGTGTATCACCCCACACGTGCACCCACCCATGCCCTGCTCGTCGACCACATCATCGACAACTGTGACACGCTATAGGCAAGATATAAATCTTCTAAAATGGTTATATGTGGTGACTTCAACCAACTAGATACAAAAGGAATAGAAGCCCAACTGATCATCACCCAGATTGTCAACTTTCCCACCCACGAACAAAACACCCTAGACCTCATTATCCCTGACCTGGCAGACCAGTACCTACCACCTCAACAACAAATTAAAGAACCTGTGTGGGATGGTGAAAAAGTCACCTTCTATTCCCTGCGTTGACGGACATACCAGCCAGGAAGTAGCTAATCTTATCAATGACCATTTCGCCAGGATCTGTCAAACCCTGCCCAGACTGGACTCAGCCCAATTACCAGCTTACCTACCCTCCATCCCTCCCCCACACATTAATGAGCACGAGGTCTACTATAAGCTCTTAATTAAGCTATAAGCTCAAACGCTCCACTACCCATATTGACCTTCCCGTGAGCTTGCTGTTGAGCTTGCAAAACCCATTTGTTCAATAATTAATGCATCACTTAGTTAGAGTAAATGCCCACAGGATTGGAAGACAGCTTCCGTTACTCCAATACCAAAAGTTTCAAAACCCCAGTCACTTAATCAATTAAGACCCATTGCCATAACCCCCCTCCCGAGCCTGTTATGTGAAAGCTTTGTGTTCGACTGAGTTTCAGCCAACATCTCAAATGCAATTGACCCCCAACAATTTGGAAATATGAAGTCATCATCAACCACCCATTGTTTCATAAGCCTGCTACACTTTATATACAGTAACCTGGAAAAAAGAAAGACCTCAGTTGCCCTTACATTCATAGATTTCAGAAAGGCTATTGATATAGTAGACCATAACGTAGTATAAAGGAAAGCTCTTGATATTGGAGTGGAGCACAGTCTAGTGGCATGCCTGGCAAACTTCCTGTGTGACAGACGTCTGGCAAACTTCCTGTGTGACAGTCGTCAGGCAGTGCGTCACCAGGGTGCAGTATCTATACACCAACATCTCCCGTGTGGTGTGCCCCAGGGGACCAAGATGGGACCCCTGTGCTTCCTCATCCTAATCAATGACACCTTAACTGACACAATTTTTCACTGGAAATATGTGGATGACTCAACCGTTGGGACAGTCATCAATAACTTGTCTCCTGACTACCACCTCCTGCAACAACACCTCACCAACCTCCAGACGTTGACCAACAATAACAATGTCTCCATCAACCACGGCAAGACAGTAGTGATGCAGTTTCATACGGCTACCACACCACCACCACCACCAGTGATAACACTAGGATAGCAACAACTACAAATAGTGGACACCACCAAGCTATTAGGTGTCATGCTGGATGACAAACTGAACTGTAAAAGTCATATCAGCACCATCATCCAGTCAGCCACATACCGCCTGTATATACTAAGACGACTCAAGTCCCTAGGCACACCCCAAAAGGAGCTGGTAGGAATCCACCACACCCTCATCATCCCCAAGCTGACATACGCCTCCCCCACCTGGTCTTCATCCATCAACCAGACACAGAGGCAGCAGCTGGAGTAGGTACAAAAGAGGGCATGTCATATCATTCTGGGTACGGCATACACCACCTACCAACAAGCCCTGGATACCCTCAGAATACCATATCTTGTCACCAGACACCAGCAGCTCCTCTGTGACTTCAGTAAACAGTTGCTAATCCACCCACGCCATAGAGACCTCCTCCCACCCACCATTCCCAAAACCCGACACATCCGTCACTACAACCTACTCAAACCCATCAGAGCTAGGACAGACAGATACAAAAATAGTCCCATCCCCACAATAGTCTCTCTAATAAACCAAAAGCACATGTAAATATTTGTACTATGTCCATGTGTGAGTGAACATGCGTGATTGTAATTGTGTACGTCTGTGTGTTGGTTTGGTATTTGTTTATGTCTGTTCATTTATATGTATCTATAAAGTATAACCTATTTGCATCACCATTTTACAATGTATATTTTCAGCCCTTGGCTGCCTGTACCAAATAAACATTTTATTATTATTAATATTATTATTATTATTATACCAAAATATTATACACATATATGTATTAACACATACACACACACACACATACCTAATAGAATACACACACATATGTATTAACACACATACTCATACATACACACACGTATGTATTAATACACATACTCATACATACACACACATATGTATTAACACACACGCATACACACACGTATGTATTAACACACATACATACACATACCCTAATAGCATACACACATATGTATTAACACATATACACACACATACCCTAATAGTATACACACATATGTATTAACACACACACTTATACACACACAGAATGGTAACAGTAGTAATAACTCAACCTTTACTTATCATGGAGTGAACACTTTTACTAAGTTGTATAGATTAGTGAACAGGAAGTTGATGTTGTTGTTTCATTAGAGAGAGAGAGTTGTGTGTGTTGGCATGAGTGTGTGTGCCTGTGTGTGTACATCTGTGTGCCTGTGTGCGTACATCTGTGTGCCTGTGTGTGTACATCTGTGTGCCGATGTGTGTACATCTGTGTGCCTGTGTGTGTACATCTGTGTGCTAGTGTGTGTGCGTGCCTGTGAGTGTACGTGCGTGTGTGTACGTGTGTGCCTGTGCATGCATGCATGCGTGTGTGTTCGTGCATGCGTGCACGTGTTTGTGGGTGGGGGAGGGGGAGCTGATCAATGTGGTAGAATAATATGTATATGGATAATTAACATTAATCACTGGTTCTGATCTGTGATCACAATATAATTAATAATTAATTATTGTATTAGTCGTTGGTGAATCTGACATTACATGATAACATTAATATTAATATATTAATATACACCTTTATATGTAGAGTGCTCAGGGACATCTGAAACACAGTACATGTTTCCAATATTAATATACACCTTTATATGTATAGTGCTAACCTAACCTAACCTAACCTTTATATGTATAGTGCTAACCTAACCTAACCTAACCTTTATATGTATAGTGCTAACCTAACCTAACCTAACCTTTATATGTATAGTGCTAACCTAACCTAACCTAACCTTTATATGTATAGTGCTAACCTAACCTAACCTAACCTTTATATGTATAGTGCTAACCTAACCTAACATAACCTTTATATGTATAGTGCTAACCTAACCTAACCTAACCTTTATATATACAGTCCTAACCTAACCTATCCTTTATATGTAATCCTAACCTAACCTAACCTAATTCTTTATATGTAGTCCTAACCTAACCTAACCTAACCTAACCTTTATATATACAGTCCTAACCTAACCTAACCTAACCTTTATATGTATAGTGCTAACCTAACCTAACCTAACCTAACATTTATATATACAGTCCTAACCTAACCTAACCTAACCTAACCTAACCTTTATATATACAGTCCTAACCTAACCTAACCTAACCTAACCTAACCTTTATATATACAGTCCTCAAGATCTGGTTGGACATCTGAAACAACGGGTGAAGTTCCACTAGACCGGTCCATCTGTGGCCTGGTGGTCACAAAGGAAAGGTAAGTAACACACACAGACAACACATTGACCTATTTACTGGTCCAAGTGTTCTTATCCCTACCCATTATCACTTTCAACACACACACACACACAGACACACACAGATAATAATCTATATCTATAAAAGAGAGGCGTCTGTCTGTGTGTGTCTGTCTGTGTGTGTTTGTCTGTGTGAACTTTTCTCCCAAAACAAAGAAATAGACGAAACAAACCATATATATATATATATATATATATATATATATATATATATATATATATATATATATATATATATATATATATATATATATATATATATATATATATATATATATATATATATATATATATATATATATATATATAAGTATCTTAAACGGGGGCATGACTCAGGGAAGGTTTAAGGTACAGTAGGCTCTACTTCCGCGTTTATCATTTACCACTACCAATGTTGAGCCACCCAGAAATTTGAGTCCCCAACCACGTGTGATCCTGATACGAACCACTCACTACAGAGTGAGATGGAAAGAAGGGTGCGGTAAAGGAAAGTGTGTCTCATAAGGTGTGTGCATGAATTTAACACTGTTCTCTCCGACACTTGTGATGGTTCTCCAACGCCTGATTGTCTGGCCTAGACATTACTATCTAATGACTCCATCTGATTAATATAATATCCTACCATATTCCATGCATTGTAATTGTATACAAAACATCACATTATTTATTTTCAGGTCCTGTTTGCATAATTGAACTAATCATTTTTGGCCACACAAAATTATATTGGAGGAATGAGAAGGAGAATGTGGTTGGGAAATGGATTAGTAGAGTGAGTACTGGAAATGGGTAAAGGAGAAGGCTAATGGAAAGAGGATGTGGGTGAGGTGTGGGACAGGGTGTGGAGAAGTGACAGAGTGATCATTGGGTAGTAAATTCACCCTCCACTACAAAACAGTATCCTTTGGTAACCAGTAACACAAAGTCATTAATCAGAAAATGTCTTGACTGAGGTCAAGTAACAAAATTGGCTGACTTGTAATATATTGCAACAATGAATAGATGGTGGAAGGTTTCATTGCATAACATGGTAATATATTAACAATTTTAGGATACATTTAAAGGTTTGGCCCCTTTGTGGACTCAAGCTATCCTTTTTTTTTTTTTTTTTGTGCTAATGTCCTCCAGGACCAGTATGGCCTTCTTTCTTTCTCTTCATTCACTTCAAGACGCTCAAACTCATTCATTATAATTGGATTATATTGAGCACATGCATATCATACGTAGACATGAACGTCACTCTTTTATCTTCCATTATTCGGAGATACTTACTATGTAGCTATACGAAGGAAGAGAGCCGGAGGAATGTGTTTTCAGCTTGTGTAGCCTTTTGTGAACTCCTCACGAGGCAATATTGACAAGGTATATACTGGTAATAATTCATTACACAAACTTTTTAAAGAATTTTCATTACCACCAGGTTATTCTTCCTTGCGATGCTACAATTGTCTACCATGACGCAGTTAAACTCATAGCGACAACAAAATAATAATCATGAAGTGGGTGGTGCACGAACACAATCTTTAAGGGTTATGGATGTTTTGGTATTGATTATTCCACCTTCTCTTTATTAGTAACTGGCAGGATAAAAATGACTTACTACATGACTCATATATATATGTTTAATAAACAATTGCTGGCATGTAAATTATACTGTGACATAAATTCTATATTAATTTTGTATAATACAGCAAATAACACTACTCGATCACTGTTGATGCTTTAGCATTTCAACTTAACCTCTGTTTCCATTTCACTCTGTAATGATTGGTTCGCCTCATGATCACACGTGGTTCGGGATTCAAGATTCTAGGTGGTTCAACATTGCCAACGCTAAGTTATATACGGTACGTGGAAGTGAAGCCAACTGTACATGAAAACTCCACATTTCGAAGATTACAATATCCTCTGAAGCTGTCATATGGAATGACTATTAATAAGAGCCAAGGTCAAACCATGATATCTATAGGGCTTGATCTCTTTGAAAATCCAGCCTTCACACATGGGCATCTCTATGTTGCACTTTTACGTGTTGGAAATGCAGAGAACATCTATATATTGACTCTAAACCAGAAGACAAAAAAATTTGTGTACACTGAAGTTTTGCAATGAAAGTTTGACCACAACACAGAAAAGTTTATGCTGTTTATGTTATATACAGGTTTTTTCAGTACATTCTTTACCCGCCGCACTACGACATCAGTTTAAATTTTTTTTTTTTTTAAGCTGATGTCGTAGTGCGGTTTAGAGTCAATATATAGATGTTCTCTGCATTTCCAACACGTAAAAGTGCAACATAGAGCTGCCCATGAGCGAAGGCTGGATTTTCAGAGAGATCAAGGCCTATAGAAAGGCCTTAAGAAAATAAAGAAAACGCGGCGTGTAAACGATTGAGCAAAAAACCTTGTACAGTTGCGGTCAATAATAATCATCCATCATGGGTATCTCAAACAATTTATTGTCTAATGTTTTTAAGTTCACATATGATGTTATTGTTTTAAGTAGTGTGTAGCTGCTTGTATTAAATTAAAAGATAGTAGTTAACCTATTTATTGGAAAGATTATCATCTAAGGAACAGAGGGAAGCTGTCAAACTCTTGTGTGAGTTACCCCTATATGGATGATTATATATGGCTGCGACTCTATGTAAACCATGCTGAAAAACAAAAATAAAAAAATTAATTGTTGTTACTCCTCCTTCTGGCACCGTACCTAACCACTTCAAGTTTGGTTGGACCAGCGAAGCGGGCCGACTACAGCTAGTTTGAAATAATATAAGGTAAGTCATTTTACGAGCCTGTGAAACTTATATCTCCATACTGTATTTATGACTTGGCAGATGTGACGAATTGACTTTTGCCTCTGACTGTACAAGTTTGTTCACTGCACTGATTCCACTGTTATAGTGTGGAAAGGGCAACTATGAACTTTCCTGCTATTTGTTCGGGTTTGAGAAAGTGGCTTGGTTTATTATATTTCATATTCCCATTGGTATAGATTAAGGGACCCTGTTATGTAGTCAGAAAATTGAAGATAGATGAGTCCTTCAAATGTTGCCACCAAACACTATCTAGTTAAAGGATCTTGTTTCATGGCATAGGCAGGAGGAATCAAGAGCCACCAGATCTCAAACACGATTACAGGGTCCCTTTATATACGAGTGCTCTCTTGGTATTAAATGTATGACAGAGAACAGCACCCTGGTGAATACAAAGGAATACAAAGGAAGTACAGGCAACAGGAGGTCCATAGTGACCTTTTACTAGGTTACCTGTTTAACTATGCTAATTTAGACTACGCGTTGAAGGAAAGGATAGCAAAGGACAAGGCTCCTCCCCACCCACCACTCCCACCAGATATCCCGGTTGTGGTGGGTCTCTCTCCTATGTATGTATGTATATGTGTATATGTGTATGTGTGTATGTATATGTGTATATATGCATGTATGTGTGTATATGTATGTATGTATGTGTATATATATTTTAATGTATGTGTATATATATAGTTATGTATGTGTGTAAGTATATATGTATGTATAGAGAAAGACGTGTATGTACTGTATATTTGTGTGTGTATATATGTATGTATGTATGTATGAAGGCTTTGTATGAGTCTCGCTCCAACATTGGTGGAGTGTGGACATTCTCTTGGTGCTCTGCCTGCATTGTTGTTTGTGTTGTTTTTGCGTTCTTGTTCGTGTGTTGTTGTTTGTGTTGTTTGTACATTCTTGTTTGTGTGTTGCAATTTCTGTGGTGTTGCTGGTGTTTTGTCTGTTGTGGTTGTTTATTGTTTTGTTGTGATTCTCTGTGTGTAGGTGTGTGTGTGATTGAGTGTTCAGTTGTTCGTGTGCAGTTGTTTGCTTCCCATCTAGGCCCTGCCTGGCCTGATGGAGACCGTGGATTCCTGCTTGGAGGCCGACTTGGTAATGATGGAGGACGGCGAGGCTCCAGTTGCAGATCACTGGCCTGAGCTGCCTTCACGCAACCCTCCCCACCTCTCCTCGTCCGATTTCTTGCAGGATTCCGATGGTGTGGCCTGTTTGCCTCCGGCTGCCAAGACGGCGAAAGGTGCTCCAGCTGTACACAACGTACCTTCTCTGCCTCACCCTGGTGCTTCTTCCTTGTATACCCAATCCTTGCCTTCGTCCAAACTTTCTGCTTTTGCCCCGAGAAATACCTATGTCAAGCTCTCCTTCCCTGGAAACCCATCTACGGACACAAAGCTGCATTGGTTGTCTGATGTCAACAGCGCATTCCAGTTGTAGCATGAACTGGCTGAAGTCAAGGTGGCTGCCATCACCTACCAGTTTTTCTACATCTCTAGGAAGCTTCAAAACATCATGGATAGAGTCAATTATGGTGAATTTTTGTCTCTGCCCCTCATTCTTCAAGACTCACCCCAATGGCCCACCTCCAATTGAGATTTCCTTTGATTTCCTCCCCTATCTTCCACTGTGTGAGGTGCAGAAACTTCATAATGACCAGCCTTGGTGCTACAGGTGCTGGGGAATTGGGCATATCTCCTAGTACTGTTCTGCCAGGCCGAAGTGTGCATGGTGTACCGTTGACCATGATTCCAAGACGTGTCCTGTCAGGGGTGAACCATCACTTCCTGTTGCCTCCACCTCTTAGCCTTCACCTCCTGAGGGTACGTCTCGATGGAAGTGTCCACGATGCCTTCAGCCAGGGGTTAACATCTGGCATGGATGTACTCGACGTCAAGCCCAGGCTCTTGCCTCTACTCTTGTGCCGCCTCCACCACCATCACCTTCCCAGTCTGCTCCTCCTACCAGCCCTGCCTCGCCTTCGGACCTGGCCCTCTGCAAGTCTGTCACTACCCTCATGGTACGGTGTACGGCTCTCGAGAACTGCTTCTCCACCCTTGAAGCCAGGATTAATGGGCTGGTTGCCATTTAGGCTGTGAATGACTCCAAACTCTCCACCTTGGTTGAGGCTCAGCAGGCCATCATCTACACTGTCACCACCATTACTGAAAGGATGGATACTGTTGCATCCCTCCTTGAAATGCTTTACGAGTCAGTCCTTTCTCCTGGTCCATCTTCTTCTCCAGGTCGCTCATCTGCCCCCACTCCCCGGACTTCTACCTCCAAACACAGAGTTTGCTAGTGATTGTCAGCTGGATGTCATCTCCTGGAATGTATGTGGTATTACTAGTCATGCTATGCTCACTCAACTAAAGGTCTACGTTTTTCGTCATCATGCCAGTGTTATTTTTCTCCAGGAAGCATTTCCAGGATGGCCAACCATTGCTGGGCAAGCTCCTCCCCTCTCGGGTTCTGTGCCAAATGTTCATCTAGTAAGGAATAGTCTCCTGACTTACATATATAGCTCCTTGCCACTTCGCCTTCTCTGTACCTCCTCTGATCCTGACATGACCTTTCAGCAGTTTGAGGTTCTATCTGGGGATGGAGTACTCCAATTATGTAATATCTATTCTGCCCCAGCTAGACTTACTATTGAGGCTCTTCCTTCTCAAACAGTGCATGGTATGGTGTATATGGGAGATTTTAATGCTCGACATTCTGACTTGGGTGATGGATCTGGATCTACTAATCGTAATAGTGTTCGTTTCCTTTTATACATCTGCAAGCAACATCTGACATGCTGAGACACTGGCGGTGCCCCTCATTGCCGGGGAGGTACTCTGGATTACGTCGTCTCGTCTGGCCTCATAGCATCTCAGGTCCAGTGCTCCTCAATGCCAGATTTATTCTCTGATCATGTCGCTCTTCGGTTTCATTATTTTCTACCTGCTGGATCAAGAGCTTCAGCCACTCGTTTGCGTATTGTTGTGCCCCCTAAATATTGCCCGACTCACATATTATTTATGGCCGATGTATTCCCTGCATTTGACATATCTTCACCTGAACGGTTGTACTCAGATCTTGTTTCTGCTAATCATGACTTTTATAGGCTATCGGTCTCCTGGCCACACCTACAACATTGCCATACTGCCCACTCCTAGACGTATACAGGATGCGAAGCAGGAGGCTTAACGTGATGACCTTTTGTGACAAGCCAACCCAACCCCTGACCTGCACAATCGTTACTAAATATCTAGGGACGCTTTAGTCACCCTACAGGAGCGTGTTCACACTGATTCTTGGTAGTGGTTCATAGACAGCATCAACCAGCAAACAAGTGTGGCTTCTATGTAGCGCCTCATCCATCAGGTTGTTAAAATGATACCAGCCACTGCCCATCATCACACTCCCACCGTCTTTGCCCAAAACCTTGTCGATGTCTGGTCAGAACAATCTACCCCAGCCAGTCTACCCATCCACATATTAAATGCACTTGCTTCCCGTGCTGCTATCCATCAATTACGTCTAATGTCTGCTCTTTTGCAAGATGATGACAATGATGATGTAGAGCAGATAACCAAGGAGGAGTTGCGCCGTGCTCTCTCTCGGGGTAGAGCTTCTTCTCCTGGTGATGATGGTACAACTTATGCTGTGCTTTGCCTACTTCAACAAGTTCCCGGGAACCTTCTACTTCGACTGTACAATCTCTGTCTTCGTGATGGTTGTGTACCACTAGCCTGGACCAGCAGTACAATAATACCCATCCCTAAGCCAAGCACTGCGAAGTTCAGGCCTATTTTCCTTATTTCCTGTTTTTGTAAGTTTATGGAGAGAATCTTACTTAATCGTCTTGTGTACCGACTGCAGGATCGCCTTTCTCCATGGCTGTTTGGTTTCCTTTCCCAGCAGAGCACACACCACTGCCTGATCGACCTGTACTCTTGCCACTCCAGGCACAGTGAGGTGGCATTCATTGACCTTCGAAGTGCCTTCGATGTTGCTAATAGAGACGTCATGTTGGATCAACTGGTTGAATTTGGATGGAGGGTAATCTACTATGGTGGATTCCGGGTTACCTCAGTAACAGGACCTCCCGTGTGTGGACTCAGTCCTTTGCACATTTTTCATCTTGGTACACCTCAAGGAGATGTTCTCTGCCTATTTTTATTTAATATTCTGATGCATCGGTTGCTCGCTTCTCTCCCTAATATTCCTGGAACTACAATTACGTGCTATGCTGATGATATCAGTGTTCATTCCACCTCACCAAGGGATCTCCAGCGGTTTCTAGACTCCTTTTCTGTGGCCTCCTCTCTCTGTGGCATTATTGTCTCTCCAGATAAGAGCAGAATATTCACCTGTCACCTTCCTCAAGCTCGGCCAGTATTCACCATTGGAAGGACTGTCATTCTCATGTGTTCCCAGAACCGCTACCTGGGTGTACCAATCAACATTTGGCCAGTTGACCCTGCCAAGCCTCAAGACCATCCCTTTGTCCAGGACTTGTTGGGTCGTCTCCAGCGCCGACCATCTATATTCCTTTTATCCGTTCAGTTGTTGATTACCTCTCCCCTGCTTTGATTTAACTTCCTAGGGCTACTCTGGAAACTTTAGAGAAATATCAGAATATAGATATGAGAATAATTCTCGGCAGTCCCATGTTGACCAGGATAGTGAATATGCAGTGTGAGTTGCATCTTCCCCCATTAGTCGAAACAATTTACTCAAATGTTACTTGCTTCACTGCCAAGTGCCACCATTTCCCATATCTTTCACCCCACTACTGGCATATAGTCAGGACTTCTCTTACTTAAACCAAACTCCCCTGTCCCTCCCGTACTGCCTGCTGGATGTATTCTTATAAGGTCTGTTTCCTCTATGCTTCGTAGTCTTAATATAGATATAAGGGTTGTAGACATCCCCCCAGGGCCCCCTCCGTGGATGCTACCAATACCTGATGTGAGCTTCACACCTACTTCCAAGTCGGAACTGCCTTCTCTGTAACCACTCTAACTAAACATTTTGTGAACTGTATGCCATTCTGGATGCTGTTAGTCTTGTTTGTCAACGTGGAGTGAATTCTGCCATTTTTTGTATCTCCAAACCTACCCTTCATTCCCTCTCTATTGTTCAGCCCACACACACTACTGTTGTTCAGCAGATTTTGTCGTTTTTGGCCTTATTGCGTCATCGTAACTTGACTGTCAAATTTTTATGGGTGCCAGACTCGCGAAGGAGGCCTGCCATCTGCCTCCTCGTGGTGTTGGACGTCCTCTCTCCCTAACATGTTTCCTCTATAGAGTCCGCTCCGCTGCTCTTCTCCCTGTACGGCGGTGCAGTCTGTCTGCCAGCACAAATATTCCTACCGTCGTCGGGAACTCATGATTCGAAGGCACAATGTAGTCTCTGCTCGTTTGAGGCTTTGTTACCGGCCACCGTGGCAGGTTGCTGGGATGCAGGGTGAGCCTTCACTGAGTATCGCTTGTGTTGAGCGCTTCGTGCTAACACTATAGAGCACTATTGCCTGGCCTGCCCCACTGTCCGACACTTGCTGCCCCAGGGCCTGCCACTTGATGTGGTTTGTCGACACCTGCTGAACCACCAGGTTCTGGAGGAACTTCTGGTATGCCACCCTCGTTTTGGTGGATTAACGTGGTCATATGTAAATATTCGTCTGAATTTTCGTGTTTCTTTCTGTTATGCTTTCGTGATGTGTGTGTGTGTGTATGTGTGAGTGTGTGTGAGTGTGTATGTGTGAGTGAGTATGTGTGAGTGTAGTCATTGGATGTTCATGTGTCCCGCTTACCCTTATGTTTTGTTGTCTCTCTTTTAATTGACACCATGGTTCAAAAAAAAAAAAAAAATATGCAGATGTTCTTAAGTCTTACAATATATTGGTCAGGATTCTCACCCACTTCCGGCTTGGAATCTCTAAATTTGACCCTATAACCGTCCTCAGTCAAGTTAACTCTCTTCAACACTGTATTTTTAACCTGATCGTAGTCCAAGGCTGACGTATTTGAAAGCCTTGAGTACACGCTGAGAGCTGTACCCGTCAACAAAGTACTTAGTGCAGTTGCCCAAGTCTCTTTTGGCCACTCTTTTTAACTAGCGAATCGCTCAAATCTCAACAGGTAACTGTCTAATTCATCCTTACCTTCTACAAATACCGGAAGTTTGGGAGCCTTGGCTCGAACCACCTCTTGCGTTCCTCTCTCCGGTTGTGCTGATACTTCTAGCTTCTTTAACTCGAGCTCATGTTTTCTCTGTGCTTCTCGATCTGCGACTTCCTTCACATCTCGTTCTGCAGCTTTTTCGGCTTCTCTTTCCATTCTCTCCTCTGCTTGAATTTCAGACACGAGTTTTCTTACCTCCTGGCCAATATCCAATTTCAACCAATGCTTCCATTCTATTCATTTTTATGGCACTTAACACACTGCACGGTCTGCTTTATTCATCCAATACACCCGATCCCAGTCAGGCCCCCATTGTCACAGATTCATTAGGATCGGGATTGATGAAGCACACCAAACACAGTTTTATATAATAATTATCTTAATAGGCACAAACCACCATTAACTAACACCACAATTTCCGATAAAATCCAACACCACCACTCATCCCCACTGAACACAAGTAATAAATAACAGTTGAATATTAAACCCCAACAAACACTCTAACCCCACTCATGACAAGTATAGGACCACCACACCACACAGTGGGACAGTCTGGTAGCCCTCCTTCCTACAATAGGTAAGTAGGCAAAAGGCAGGTCGCTCCTTCCACACACAGGTACCGTAGATAGGCGATAGATGGGCAGCTCATTCCACCACACTGATAACGTAGCTGGGTGATAGGCAGGCAGCTCCTTCCCCACAACCAGCAGGTGGGCGATAGGCAGGCAGCTCATTCCCCACACTGATAGGTGGGTGATAGGCAGACAGTTCCTTCCCCACACTGATAGGTGGGTGATAGGAAGACAGTTCCTTCCCCACACTGATAGGTGGGTGATAGGCAGACAGTTCCTTCCCCACACTGATAGGTGGGCGATAGGCAGACAGTTCCTTTTCCATACAGACAGAGATTCCTGTGCATCCCAGTCCGGACACCTTGGCTGGCTGGTGCGTTCTGCCAGTCACAGTCCAGGACTCGTCGACTAAGTGTCAATCAGCTCCAAAAACAAGTTAACCACCTATCTGCCCAGTTCATGAAATTTGTTACACTTGAGAAGATTTGTGTGGTAGTCTCTTCTCTTGGTTTGTCTCCTACTCCAGGTCGTTCATCTGCCTCTACTCTCCGGAGACTTCTTCCTCCTAGCATAGGGTTCGCTCTTAATGTCATCTCCTGGAGCGTCTCATGTATCATCAGTTATGTTAAACTCAGTCACCTCATAGTCAATGTTTTTCCTCATCATCCGAGTATTTTCTTTCTCCAGGAAGTATTTCCAGGATGGTCTCTCACCTCTTAACAAACTCTTAACTTGCATACTTAGCTTCTAGCCACATCACCTTCTTCTGTACCTCCACCGATCCTGACATGACCTTTCAGCTTCAGGAAGGTACTTTGGATCTCATCCTCACTTCTGGACTGATAACATCTCAGAACCAGTGCTCCACAGTGCCAGTTTTATTCTCTATTCATGTCACACTTTGGCTTCATTATATTCTACCTGCTGGGTCTACTGCTCCTGCCACTCGTTTACATATTGCTGTGCCTGGAAATCAAGAGTGTGCAACCTTTGTACAGTAGAACAAAGGTCAGATGATTCTTTCTGGAGCATGTCGCAGGCAGCAGTGTCAAACGAGAACCACAAAGTGGATTTGTGGAAAAAATATTTTTGAAAGAAACATACAAATTAGTAAGATGGTTTGATGACATTGTTCATTGAAGAGTGTTGTTGGTAAACATACAAATTAGTGTGATGGTTGGGTCTATTTGCCATAAGCAATTGTTTCAATGTTCATTTCAATGGATGAGAAACACAACAGAAAATATCATTGAGGTGACAGTCCGAGAGCTGATAGTGAAGGTGAGACTTGGTGACCAGAGTACCAAGTAGCCTTGACTTGGAGAGAGTGCAGGGTTGACAAACAGTAATTGTCTCGGGCTGGACGATAGGCCTTCATGGGCCAGATTTGGCCTGCGGGCCAAGGTTGGCCACCCCTTGCAGGCCGGATTCCATTATTAATTCGGAGTATGTTCACGGGCCACACAATATGCCTCTGTGGGCCGAATGTTACCCGCTCCTACTCTAAATATAGCCTGATGGACATCTTATTTTTGACTCATATGTTACTTACTAATTTTGTGGTTAATGTGTGTGTGTGTGTGTGTGTGTGTGTGTGTGTGTGTGTGTGTGTACCAATCTGAAATGCTTGTGATCCTCCCTAGATACAGAAAAGTTGTTTGGTAATTTTTAAACAAATATGGATCAATTGTCAGACTTAAAATAAAGTATACTACTTTGATTTGCAAGAAGTAAGAACACAATAATTTACAAAGGATTAAATTACTCGCAGTACACTGGAGTTCATTATGTAATGTTTTATCTCTTCCTCCACTGTCCCTACGGATGCCGCCATGACACTATGTCAAGGCCACACACATATTAACACACATACATTATCTCAAGACTACACACACATTAACACACATACACTAATACAAAGCCAAACACACATTAACACACATACAGTATATAAAACCAATAGATGCTTGGCTCTATGTCTTTCATATATGTTTATCTTTTCTTGTAACAATACATGATCATATTTTCTCTGTATATGTTACATGTATTTTTTTATTGCATTATATTTTTGTCCAATAACATTGGCATGCATTCCACTAAGATCACATATTATAACCTGAGTTTGTCATGAGAGATAATTACTTATATCTTTATATTTTAATTAAGTATTAATTAACAAGCAGTATTAATTAGTATGCATTATGTTTGTTCTTTTGAATCACTGTTTGGGATATGTCACTCTTATTTAAATATTGTCGAACATTCACATCGCTTATTGTAGGAAAAATTAGTATATATTCTTTACTGTTACAGCAAAGTGATAGAAGAGGGTTTCAAACACTCACTCTCTCTCTCTCTCTCTCTCTCTCTCTCTCTCTCTCTCTCTCTCTCTGTTAACACTCAGGAAACCCCTTCGTTGAGGCAACAATGAAGTGAGTTTATTTCCTCTCTGTCCAAGGTTGTCCTCACCAACGAGAACTTTTGGGTGTAAGGTTACCCTCCATACACACGGGTTTGGGACTACAAACAATATTATAGTAAGAACAAAGGTTTTTTATCCCCTTCTTTAGCCAATATATAAATATTATCAGGTGTCTCAGACCAGTTACTACACAGAAGAAAACAAGTTATTAATTGTAATTATAACATGTACAATGAGTGTGTGTGTGTGTGTGTGTGTGTGTGTGTGTGTGTGTGTGTGTGTGTGATCCGACAAGTTATCCATTCATAGATTCTAGTGTTCTTCCCTACATTCTGAAAGTGTGTATTGTCAAGGGGGAATATGAATGTTACTATATTGATTTAACAAGTTGTAATTACACAATAATTTACAAAGGATTAAGTTGTTCACAGTACACTGGAGTTCATAATCTAATATGTTTTATCTCTTCCTCCACTGTCCCTACGAATGACGTCATGACACTTCCTGTGTGCGTAGGTTTATGTGTGTGTTTGCTCACTACCAGATCGGAATCCATCTTGTAGTGTTGTGTTTGTATAAATCCTTCTCAACTTCAGCATTACAGTGCTTCAATCTCTGGAGTTTATTATCAAGAAGAACCTTCCACATATTGGGTAAAGTGTTTTGTTGCTACTATTAATTAAATCCTACACTCAACTATTTTGGATTGTCTTCCTTTGAAATGCTCTGTATTTCTTCATAATCTCTCCCTCTCTTTATCACTTCATATCTTTCCTCTCCTATATTCTTTGGTCAGGTTTCTTCTGTGGCAACATTCTTTTCTGTACTGAACAGTTCCACCTTGCAATCCTTCCTCAATTCTTCTTTGAGTAATAATAGGTACACTTGGACACCACAATGTTTAGGCCACCTGTGTCGGTGTGTGATATTTGGAGCAGATGCTTTCTGGACGACAGACCACTTACACTATCACAACCTATCACCTAACCTAACACACTCACACTATTACAAGGCTACACACACATTAACACACTCACACTATTACAAGGCTACACACACATTAACACACTCAAACTATTACAAGGCTACACACATTAACACACTCACACTATTACAAGGCTACACACACATTAACACACTCACACTATTACAAGGCTACACATACATTAACACACTCACACTATTACAAGGCCACACACACATTAACACACTCACACTATTACAAGGCCACACACACATTAACACACTCACACTATTACAGGGCCACACAAGGAAGCTAACAAACGAATACCACTGTGGAATCAACTCTAAAATAATGAAGCCTAACAAGTGTGGTTGGTTAGGAAGGTAACAAACGAATACCACTGTGGAATGGACCCTAAAAAAATAAAACCTTACAAGTGTGGTTGGTTTGGAAGGTAACAAACAAATTCCACTATGGAATGGACCCAATGTTATTGTTATTGTTATATTACAGACATCATGTGTGAGTACAATGACAGGGTGTGTGTGTGTGTGTACAATGATAGGGTGTGTGTGTGTGTGTACAATGATAGGGTAGTGTGTGTGTGTGTGTGTACAATGACAGGGTAGTGTGTGTGTGTGTGTGTGTATACATTGATAGGGTAGTGTGTGTGTGTACATTGATATGGTAGTGTGTGTGTGTGTGTGTGTGTACTGAGGTTATTATTATTGTTTTATTACAGACATCATGTGTGGACGGAGTGTAATACTGATGATGGTGATGATGGTGATAATGGTGGTGATGGTGTTGGCTCTCACACCACCTGTTGATGCTGCAATACGTACTGGTAAGTTTGGTCATTATTGTTTGTTACTATGTGTGTGTGTGTGTGTGTGTGTGTGTGTAAAAAAGAGAGAGGAAGGAAGAAGGGTGTGTGTGTGTGTGTGTGTGTGTGCAAAAAAAGAGAGAGGAAGGAAGAAGGGTGTGTGTGTGTGTGTGTAAGAAAGAGAGAAGGAGGAATAAGTGTGTGTGTGTGTGTGTGTGTATGTGTAAAAAAGAGAAAGAAGGAATAAGTGTGTGTGTGTGTGTGTGTGTGTGTGTGTAAGAAAGAGAGAAGGAGGAATAAGTGTGTGTGTGTGTGTGTGTGTGTGTAAAAAAGAGAAAGAAGAAATAAGTGTGTGTGTGTGTGTGTGTGTGTGTGTATGTACAAAAAAGAGAGAGGAAGGAAGATAGATGTGTGTGTGTGTGTGTGTAAAATAGAGAAAGAAGGAATAAGTGTGTGTGTGTGTGTCTGTGTGTGTGCAAAAAAAGAGAGAGGAAGGAAGATAGATGTGTGTGTGTGTGTGTGTGTGTGTGTGTGTGCAAAAAAAGAGAGAGGAAGGAAGATAGATGTGTGTATGTGTGTGTGTGTGTGTGTGCGTGTAAAAAGGAAGGAAGGAGGGAATGAGAGAAGAATGGAGAGAAGGAGATAGGGAAGGAAGGGAGGAGGGAAGGAATGAAGGAGGGAAGGAGAAAAGAATGGAAGAAGGAGGGAGGGAAGGAGAAAAGAATGGAGAGAAGGAGTAAAAGAAGGAAGGAAGGATGAAAGAAGAGAAGAATGGAGTGAAGGAGATAGGGAAGGAAGGAAGGAAGGAGGGAAGGAGAAAAGAATGGAGGAAGGAGGGAGGGATGGAGAGAAGAATGGAGAGAAGGTGTAGTTGAAGGAAGGAAGGAAGGAGGAAGGAATAGAAAAATAGAGAGAAGGAGATAGGGAAGGAAGGAAGGAGGGAAGGAGAAAATATTGGAGGAAAGAAGAGAGAGAAAAATGGAGAGATGGAGCAGAAATGTTGATATAAATAATAATCCACTATTACCCCTAAGAGAGAGAGAGAGAGAGAGAGAGAGAGAGAGAGAGAGAGAGAGAGAGAGAGAGAGAGAACACAGTCATCACTAACAACTTTCCTCTCTCACCAGAATGTCCCGCCTACAACCAGTCATCCATGGTGCCTCAACAACCATTAGAGATGAACAAAATCGGTGAAGGTGTCATGGAGACTAGACTTCAGTTGCAGCCTCCACCTGATAATAATACCACGTGGGGGACAAGTTTACACATCATGAATCAAGACGATAAACAAATTCTGGCAACACTCGACATTGATCACATTACCGGACCTCATAACCAAGTCAACATCAAGTGTTCCTGTACTAGTGAAGATGATCTTTCCAGTGTCAAAACCATCACAGGACCAGACGTCATCACCAAGCTGGCACCTCAAGACTTTCTCAAGCTTCGTGTCGGATGTTGGCATCTTTATTACCACATCGAGTACAAGATCACCTTCCCATTGTCATTCACCAGCTTCAAGTGGAAAAAACAACCTAAACATCTCAAGAAGAAGGTCAGTTGTTCTCTTTATTAGCAATGCATACAGATAAAATCATGACAATTATTACCATATCCTGACCTAACCTAACCTAGCCTATAGTAACTTAACCTAACAAAACCTTACCTAACCAAACCTAACCTAACCTGCAGTAACCTAACCTACGGAAATCTAACCTAACCTAACCTACAGTAACCTAAGCTAACTTAACTATCACCAGATGAATATAATAAAGATGTAAATAATGATGTGTGTTATTATTATTTCAGGGAGGAGAGTGTTGGGTGGAGTTGTCAACTAACAATGATGATGAGGAGGAGAACCAGAAGTTGATGGACCACATATGTCCCTTCAACCTACCAGAGTTCCCACAACTTCAATTGACAGTCAAGTGTCCAGATAATGTTGAACAATGTGCAACCATCAACTTCTGCAACACCGGTTAGTCTAATCCATCTACTTATGTTTATATTATTTAATTAAATTATATACTATATTAGTATTATATTGGATGTCACACAAGGATTTTTATAGCATTAATAATGAATGAAAAGTTATTGACAACCATCATTTAAATATCAATATAAGAAAATTAAGCATGTAACACCAAGGTAAAGAAGTGGGTTATACACTTTTGGTACATTGGAGTGCCTTCATTCCTTCAAAGAACGTCAAGAAACAGAACCTGGTGAACAAATATACTAATATCCTGTTGCTTGGAATAGTTTGGAGGAATCAGTTGCTCCAGTATTACTTTCTTAAAGGTATTATTTGTAATGGGTGAATTAGAAGGCTACTAATTACCACAAACTATGCCAGGAAACAAATCATCTCAGTGATTCTAATACTCACCACATTCTCACCTTGTCTTATGCTAACCTTAAAGTTAATGATGCCTTTAAACAATTCCCAGCAACAGGCCACCATTATTTATGTTAACCTGGTTCTGTTTCCTGGCATACTTTGGAGGAATCAAGGTGCTCCAATGTACAGTTGCCAGCACTTATAAACGGTACATTCAGCGCTGTCAGTCCTCTTCTCCTGTACCAGTTATATGTGCAGGCAATTTTACCTACAGTGTAATAGCCTCTTAACAATGTATAATGGTACAATAGTCTCAATATTAGAGTCTCTGTGAGGTGTGTGTGTGTGTGTTTGTTTTACCATAATATATATTTATTAAATAAACATACATGAATATATATATATGTATATATATATATATATATATATATATATATATATATATATATATATATATATATATATATATATATATATTTATATATATATATATATATATATATATATATATATATATATATATATATATATATATATATATATATATATATATATATATATATATTGATGAGTACCAAAACAAATGGACCTAACCATATATATATATATATGTGTCACGAGTCAGCATAGACTCGTGACGTAATTTGAATTACAGAGAGTTGGAAAATTCCATACTGGAGAATGTTCTAGAGTAGGGGAATATTCCATGAGACAAAGGAGGTAGGAGTGGGTTCATGTAGGTGCGGGTTAATCTGCAGGTACCGGATTAGTATCCAAAAATAGACCAGGTAATTAGAAAAGGGTCAGGAAGGCTGGGTTTCAACTGAATTGCCACATTCAGTCATATAGGTGTTCGTACATTAAGTACATCTTGTATTGATAAATTATGCTACCAGGGTAAATTATGGTATTGTAAATGATCGTGAAGTGGAGGGGAATTATCGGGAATTATTAACACGCCATAGGTAAATTGAAATTGCAGGTATAACTAAGGAATGAGAGGGTACCATGTAAATCGTAGCCAATTAGGAGAACCGAACACAGATAAGGGGGAGGAGTCAGAAAAATTTTGAACTTCCAGCCTCCAGTCAATTTTGGAAATATAGGTCAGTTGGAACAAGACACACTTGAAGGAAGGACACACTCGTCAGCTTCCCTTACCTAGATCAATCCTCCACGTGTTGAGTGGGGAAGGATCAACGTAGACGCCGAATTCGTTGTATATTACACGATTTCACAAGGCTTTACAGTTGTATACTGACTAGTTGCATTGACGCTGGTTCGGTAAGTGAATTAAGGTGAGGGAGAGCTGGATCTTTGAAGAAAATTACGAGTGTGTTGAGAGACTCTGAGTTATTCCCGAGTGTGAGACATTAGAAAATTATTCCAACTTGCGTAGCATTGATAGAATTACTACAGTGTTAACGTAACCTAGACTATCGTCACGTATACGAAGCGACGTAGCGAGAGCGAGTAGCTAGTTAGAGTAGCGTGAGTTTGTGTGTGTGTGTGTGTGTGAAATTTAATTATTCATGTTGGCATACTGGAGTTGAATAAATATAGAAATTTGCAATTGGTTGTTTAAATGCACCAGTAGATTTGTTATCTATATAAATACATATATATCGGGAAGAACCCTTAACATAAATTATTATTATGTGCGTGGTGCTTGAGGCCTAAACGGGGAATTAATCCCCGACTTTTTTTGTTCTTCGCTGCAGCCAACCAACGAGATCATAAATTAACAGGGCAAGGTAAGTTGTAATTGAAATATTATAAATTACATTATCTAATCATTCTCACATCACCGTCACATATTGGCGCCCGAACGTAGGGACCTGATCGTTGTATTAACTCCAGTCACACACGCGCACACTTTCACGAGTAGATAGTCATAACTGTCCAGAAATTAAGGCAACCGAAACGATAGAAAATAAATTAAAAATGTCTACCGTACAAGAATTGTTGGGAGAGGCTCAACTATTGGGAATTGAAAATAAGGCCGAAATTCAAGTATACGTGAAAACCCGCCAAGAAGAAGAAAGACTTGAACGGGCGGCCATAAGAGAAAATGAAAGAGAACAGAGAGAGCAAGAACAATTGAAATGGGAACATGAAAAGGAAGTATTGGAACTGAAATTACGTGCGAGTGAAAGTCAAAGCTCGAGTGGAAGTGAGGGTGTAAGCTCAACCACCGTGACCCCAAGGTTACAGCTGTCAAAATACGTAGAGGGAGACGATATCGAGCCGTTTATTGAGCGATTCGAAATGGTTGCAGACACTTATAGATTAAATGATGATATAAAGAAGCTCGAGTTCATTAATTTATTCGATGGAAAAGCACTCAGCATTCTCCACCGACTCGACAGTACCGCCAGAGATTATGAGAACATGAAAAAGGCTTTATTACAGGCGTACGGGTTGACGGTCGATGACGCTAGGAATCAGTTTTCGTGTGCATCCTTACAGGATAAGGAGACTGTTGCACAGTTTAGTGCACGTCTGACCAGTTACCTGGATCAGTGGTTAGATAAGGCCGAAACACCTAAGACTTTGGAGGGGGTAAAAGACTTGTTGCTGCGTACACAGCTGGAGAAGTCTTGCCCTCCAGAATTGTCGGCTCAGCTGAAAACCAACAAGGTGAAAACGTTGCAAACGATGGTGGATATGTCCGACGCCCATTTTACCGCGTATGGTTACCATACGCGGATTCAGTATAATAAGAAAATTAATCAGTCGGATAAGCCTTCTCAGAACTCTGCTGTTTCATATAACCAGTCGAGTAAAAATCAGTCACAGCAGCAGAGTCAAATTGTTCGTCTGCAACCTAAACCTCATTTTAATCATACCCAGAAACAAGGTAATAATCACTATTCGCAGCAGTCCAATCAGTACCGTTACCAAGGAAAAAGTAACTGGAAAAATAGTAATAACCATAGTGGAAATAAGGGTTATTATCAGCGATCGGCAGCTGCAACACAGGGTGAACCACAGTATTCACCTGTGGCGGTTCAACCTAGTGTAGAACCGCGAGTGCCTCAGTCGGTTCACGAACCTCATCAATTGTGACTAAACGCGACAGGAGTCTCGAAAGGTAAGTCTGGTTTCCATATTTGTCCGGGAATTGTTAACGGGATATCTGTTGAAGTCTTTCGAGATAATGGGTCATCGGGGTGTTGTGTCGCTGATGGTTTAGTTGCTTCTAATGATTTTACAGGGGAGCAGGTAACTATCACTATGATTGATGGTACCAGGAGGCTCTATCCTCTTGCTAAAGTTGCAGTGGAGAGTCCATTCTATACAGGCCAGGTAATTGCAGCAGTCATGCAAAATCCTGTGTCAGATTTGGTAATAGGAAATATACCAGGGGTTAAGAATGCGTGTTCAGTGGAAATTTCCACACAGACTGGTGCAGCTGCTGTAACCAGGGGTATGGCGCATGCAAAGAAAACGGTTGTTCCACTTCAAGTGACAACTGCCGCCGACCTCGTCAATTGCGAGGATGTAATTGCAGAGCAAGCAAGTGACCCTTCATTGGCACTTGTTCGCAAGCAGGCACTTGAGGGTGAGAGTAGAGATCGACATGGTATTGTAACCAGTTACGTCAGGAGGAGAAACAGGTTTTACCGACGTACAGTAAACCCTGATGGGGAAGAGAGGGTTCAGTTTCTCGTACCAGAGAAATACCGACAGGCTGTGTTTACCCTGGGTCATCATGCTATATTAGGGGGTCATATGGGGATGAGGAAAACAATTGATAGGATTCAGTCTCATTTCTATTGGCCAGGTATGGGGAGAGAGATAGGGAGATTGTTGAGGTCATGTGACGTTTGTCAGAAAACGTGTGACAGGGGTCGGGTGAAGCCCGCACCTCTAAAACCACTACCGCTTATCTCAGAGTCATTTGAGAGAGTAGCGGTTGATATTGTTGGACCGATTATTCCGAGGGCTACGGACGGTGCCAAGTATATTCTTACCTGTGTGGATTTCGCGACCAGATGGCCTGAAGCAGTGCCTCTGCGTGATATTGAAGCCACTACAGTGGCTGAAGCCTTGTTGGATATATTCTGTCGTGTCGGCATACCAAAGCAGGTATTGTCCGACCGTGGCAGTCAATTTACCTCCGCGATGATGGAGGAATTGTGGAGATTACTCTCAGTTAAAGGGTTGAGGACAACACCTTATCATCCAATGTGTAATGGGTTGTGTGAGAGGTTTAATGGTACTCTCAAGAAAATGTTGAGGAGGATGGCAGTAGAACAACCTAGGGAGTGGTCCAGGTATATCTCGCCACTACTGTTCGCGTATCGCGAAGCACCTCAGGCATCGTTGCAATTTAGTCCATTCGAGTTAGTGTATGGTAAACCTGCTCGAGGACCACTTCAGGTTCTACGTGAACTTTGGGACGATGAGGAATCGGATCCCGTGGTGAAAACCACTTATTCTTATGTAATTGATTTGGCAGAACGATTACAGCAAACCTGCGAGATTGCAAAGCAGGAGTTATCTAAAGCAAAGGAGATTCAGAAGTCCTACTATGATAGGAAAACTAAGCTCCGAACGCTACAGGTAGGGGGGAAGTGTCTCGTTCTGTTACCAACAGCTCATAATAAGTTGTTGGCTCAGAGGAAGGGTCCCTTTGAAGTAGTCAAGAAGGTGAATGACCTTAACTACATAGTTAAAATCAAAGGTGAAGCCAAGCGGTTCCATATTAATATGCTTAAGGAATATTACACCACCCAACAGGGGTGTACTTCCATTGTTACCACATTTGGGGCAGGCTGTTGTAACATCACCTCAGAACAGAGTGAAGTGTTAAGTCTAGTCCGTGGTCATTTTTCCCCAGCAGTAGACATGGTTAGCGCTGCTGTGGTAATTCCCGAGGGTGAAGAGGGACATACTCCCCAGACGGCTGAAGCTCGTCAAGGTGAGACAGTGGCTGAGGTCTCCGTTTCGGAGAATTTAAGACCAGACCAGATTGCAAGGGTCAATGCGGTACTGGCAAAATATTCACGTGTGTTCTCTGACAGGCCTGCTGTTGCCAACGTAGCCTGTCATGAGATTAGTACGCATTTGTGGAGATTTCCGGCGTGTCAAAGCTGTCACTAGGGTCGATGCAGAACCCATGTGTGATCAGCAAGATATTTTTGCTAGGATTAGCAATTCAGTGCGATACATAAAAGGGAAGTGCTAATGTCGGGGCAGACCTTATGTCACGATTGCTTGAAGGAGTAAATATTCATGCGAAGATCGACCGGCAGAAGTATCCTCCGGGTCGAATTGCTCGTAATGGTTACCTCTCCGAGCGCAACGAGCACGAGTCTTATGCGACTCAGATCAAGGGGTTTCCTAGAATTGGGGAAAAATCCGATGTTATATGTATTCTATTTTGTGCAACTTATCCAAGACACGGATTCTAGCGGTTTACTCTGATCCAAGGCTCGGATAATTTACTAACAATATATTGCCTTCCAGAATTATTATTGCAGTATTTTGTGTAACCTTATCCAAGACACAGATTCTAGCGGTTTACTCTGATCCAAGGCTCGGATAATTACTAATATATGTATTGCCTTCCAGAGATATTGTTGCATTTACTACATATTATGTAACAAATACACAATGCATTACATACACCACACTTATATATTGCTTAAATGTGTACAAATTGTACTGAGCAGAAATTACCAGGTACATTCATTCTTGTCTCGGAGTTTCTTCCTAAGATTGAAAAGCTAAAGTAACTGTTGGGAGTTTTCCACTCATTGGCAAAAATGAACACGTAACTGGTGATAGTAATTGACACATACAAGAATAAGTGAAGTGTGGATGAATTGTTATTGTAATAGTTATACATGCAAAGGCGTTGTTACCACTTCACGAATCTATTAAACATTGCATAGAGCAATGTCTCTTTGTGTGGGCGAATGTCACGAGTCAGCATAGACTCGTGACGTAATTTGAATTACAGAGAGTTGGAAAATTCCATACTGGAGAATGTTCTAGAGTAGGGGAATATTCCATGAGACAAAGGAGGTAGGAGTGGGTTCATGTAGGTGCGGGTTAATCTGCAGGTACCGGATTAGTATCCAAAAATAGACCAGGTAATTAGAAAAGGGTCAGGAAGGCTGGGTTTCAACTGAATTGCCACATTCAGTCATATAGGTGTTCGTACATTAAGTACATCTTGTATTGATAAATTATGCTACCAGGGTAAATTATGGTATTGTAAATGATCGTGAAGTGGAGGGGAATTATCGGGAATTATTAACACGCCATAGGTAAATTGAAATTGCAGGTATAACTAAGGAATGAGAGGGTACCATGTAAATCGTAGCCAATTAGGAGAACCGAACACAGATAAGGGGGAGGAGTCAGAAAAATTTTGAACTTCCAGCCTCCAGTCAATTTTGGAAATATAGGTCAGTTGGAACAAGACACACTTGAAGGAAGGACACACTCATCAGCTTCCCTTACCTAGATCAATCCTCCACGTGTTGAGTGGGGAAGGATCAACGTAGACGCCGAATTCGTTGTATATTACACGATTTCACAAGGCTTTACAGTTGTATACTGACTAGTTGCATTGACGCTGGTTCGGTAAGTGAATTAAGGTGAGGGAGAGCTGGATCTTTGAAGAAAATTACGAGTGTGTTGAGAGACTCTGAGTTATTCCCGAGTGTGAGACATTAGAAAATTATTCCAACTTGCGTAGCATTGATAGAATTACTACAGTGTTAACGTAACCTAGACTATCGTCACGTATACGAAGCGACGTAGCGAGAGCGAGTAGCTAGTTAGAAGTAGCGTGAGTTTGTGTGTGTGTGTGTGTGTGAAATTTAATTATTCATGTTGGCATACTGGAGTTGAATAAATATAGAAATTTGCAATGGTTGTTTAAATGCACCAGTAGATTTGTTATCTATATAAATACATATATATCGGGAAGAACCCTTAACATAAATTATTATTATGTGCGTGGTGCTTGAGGCCTAAACGGGGAATTAATCCCCGACTTTTTTTGTTCTTCGCTGCAGCCAACCAACGAGATCATAAATTAACAGGGCAAGGTAAGTTGTAATTGAAATATTATAAATTACATTATCTATCATTCTCACATCACCGTCACAATATGAACATATAAATAAATAAATAAATATATATATGTATATATATAATTAAATAAATATATATATATATATATATATATATATATATATATATATATATATATTAGCTGTACCATATAAAAATAAATAAAGGTAATGTGTATGTATATTTGTTGTCAATCAGAGAGTGACGCAACAGTGAAGACCCCAACACACTGTAACGTGATGAATATAACAAACCTAGTGGGGCTACAGGGAACCACTACACCACAACCACCACTACAACAACAACAACAACAACACGATGAAAATGATGATGATGAAGGAGGTGGTGCTGGAGGCGGAGTTTGTCCTCACACCTCCACCAAGCACTGAGAATAACACTGTGGTACTGGAGCTTGGGACCCTAGATACCCATAACACCCCTGTGGGATGGATAGCCCTTCCAACGCTATCCATCTACTGGTAATGAGTATCTGGGGTTCGCTTGTCACCAGGATTATGTTGGTCGTGTGTTGACTCCCTGGAATATCACACCATCACACAACACCATCAGTATCATACTCAAGGTAAGCCCCTCTCCCTCTCTCTCTCTCTCTCTCTCTCTCTCTCTCTCTCTCTCTTTTTTATTATATTATTCTCTCTCTCTCTCTCTCTCTCTCCTCTCTCTCTCTCTCTCTCCTCTCTCTCTCTCTCTCTCTCTCTCTCTCTCTCTCTCTCTTTTGTATTACAGCGTTGGTGAATCTGGAGTAACTGATTCCTCCAAAGTTTTCCAAGCAACAGAACACCAATTTATTTGTTAATCTTAAGGGGGGTTGCGGGAGTAGGGGG
>JAWQEG010001069.1:0-7500 GCA_033782935.1 Petrolisthes cinctipes
TACACACAAACATACTTACCAAATATAGCGAGTATATATAAACACGTGGTCATAGAGGAGAAAAAAAAAACACGTGTATCCCCCTCCACATCCCAAGAGGCACTGAGGTTCCCCGAGGTGGCTATCCAATATATATATATAGAGATTAAAAAATATTATATACTGTAGATACACACACATACATACATACATACACTCTCTCTCTCTCTCTCTCTCTCTCTCATACATACATACACACACATACATTCTCTCTCTCTCTCTCTCTCTCTCTCTCTCTCGACTTGGTCCTCACCTCCGAGGATGACATCATTCAAGACCTCTCTGTAAATGAAGAAATAGGTGGAAGCGACCACAAGCTTATAAGATTTTCAGTTTAAGGTCCCTAATATGGAGTCCGTGACCCCGGTGCATAGAAAATTATACATGGGGAGAGCGGACTTTGCAGGTCTTCGTGAAGGCGTTGCTGAAATGGAACTAGAGGAGGGAGAGAGTGCTGATGATCTGTGGAGGTCATTCTTGTCTTCCTTCATGGAACTTCAGTCGCGCTTTATTCCTCTGAAGGGAACAGGTCAGAAGTTCATTCAACCTAAGTGGTTTAATCGGGAAATCCGTAACCTACTAAGGGAGAGGAGAAACTGCGTATCGTCGAGCGAAGACATCTGGGGACTTTGACGGTCATAGAAGACTGAATCGAAACGTGAAGTCCAAAATAATGGCGGCTAAGCGTGCTGAGGAGGTCCGTGTGGCTAGACTCTGCAAAGAGAACCCCAAGAGTTTTTCAGTTATGTGAATGGCTGTAAACCAATCCGACGCAGGATCGGTCCCTTGGTGAATGAGGATGGAGCATTGATGCACTCTGATGCAGAAAATGCTAACCTCTTAAATGAGTATTTCTCTTCAGTGTTCTCTGAGGAGAGTGGTCCCATTCCCGAACCTTTGGACTCCTTCAGTGAGAAGTTGGAGTCAATGGTCTTCACCCAAGAAGAAATTGAGAGAAAAATAATCGAATTAAAAGCAAACAAGTCCCCCGGTCCGGATGGGTTCTTACCTAGAGTGTTGAAAGAAGTGCATGGTGAAGTATCACGACACCTGTGCATGGTCTTCAACATGGTAATCCAGACTGGATGCGTTCCTAGAGACTGGCGTGAGGCAGAGGTGACTCCTATCTTCAAGAAGGGAGATGCTAGCCAACCGTCAAACTACAGACCCATCAGTTTAACCTCGATAGTCTGTAAACTCATGGAGAGCATCATGGTGGACAAAATAACAGCACACTTAGAATCAAATTTGCTACTGAGGGGTTCCCAGCATGGGTTCCGGCAGCACCGGTCATGCCTCACAAATCTGGTGGAATTCTTCCATTTTGTTTTCAGTGAGCATGATCGGGATAAAGCGGTCGATGTTGTCTACTTAGACTTTCAGAAAGCCTTTGATAAGGTACCCCACCGCCGCCTCCTTCGGGAAAGTGCGTGCACTGGGCATAGACGGAAATGTGGCAAAATTGGATAGAGAACTGGCTAAGTGACAGACGGCAGCGGGTGGTTGTGAATGGACAGGCTTCAGAGTGGGTGCCCGTTACTAGCGGTGTTCCCCAAGGTTCTGTTCTGGGACCACTACTGTTTATCATCTATGTTAATGACGTGGATGGTGACATGGTTGCCAAGATTTCCAAATTCGCCGATGATACTAAGCTTGGTATGAATGTCGCGAAAGAAGGAAATACTACCTCGCTTACAAGAAGATCTTAGGAAGATCGGGGAGTGGTCTGACACGTGGCAAATGCCATTTAACGTGAACAAATGCAAAGTTATGCATATAGGCCACAGAAACCCCCGAACAGAGTATAACCTTAAGGGCAATGCTCTCGTAAGCACTGATACTGAGAAAGACTTGGGTGTAACTATCACCAGCGACCTCAAGTTCTCAAAGCAGTGTATTGAGGCTGAGAAGAAAGCCCAAAGGATGTTAGGGTACATAAAGCGACAGTTTGGATACCGGAACAAGGAGATAGTACTTTGTCTGTACAAATTCCCTTGTCCGACCGCACCTGGAGTATGCAGTCCAGTTTTGGAGTCCTTCTTACCGAAAGGATATCGCTAGATTGGAACGAGTGCAAGCCAGGGCAACCAAACTTATACCCTCTCTTAGACACAAGAGCTATAAAGAGCGGTTGGTAGAACTCGATCTGTTCTCTTTGGAAACCGGAGACTGCGTGGTCAGCTTATCAAAGGTGTTTAAAATACTACGAGGCTTTGACAATGTAGACTACAGGGACATTTTCCAACTCAGTGAGGCACACCAGGAATCATGGCTACAAACTTGAACTGAAGCGATACAACCGTGATCTGTTGTGGTAAGTTCTTTTACATACAGCATCTGCGGTACTTGGAACGCGCTTCCTGCTGATGTGGGTCAACAGCAACTCTGTGGATCAGTTCAAGTCCAGATTAGACAAAGCCTTAAACACCGTCTAGGTGTTTAAGCCGTTGTGCGAGTGTTCCTTGATGGTTTCACATAACACATTGCGAGGACGGGTCGCCTACTTGCCGCAACTAAACCCACAGGTACCCTCTTTGTATGGATCGTAAGGTCCCCTAGGGTACTTCTTTTCCTTGTAACTCATTGTAACTCTCTCTCATATATTGTTCTCTCTCTCTCTCTCATCTCACACTCTCATACATACATACACACACATACATCTCTCTCTCTCTCTCTCTCTCTCTCTCTCCTTCTCTCCTCTCTCTCTCTCTCACTCTCTCTCATATATATTCTCTCTCTCTCTCTCTCTCTCTCTCTCTCTCTCTCTCTCTCTACTCTCTTCTCGTCTCTCACTCTCTCTCTACTCTCTTCTCTCTCTCTAATAGGGTTTTGGAGCATTAACAATTATTATTCTTTTTTTAATATTCTTTGTTATTATATTAATCGAAAGAATATTTTAACTAATAATGATAATAATATTGATAATATTATAATCTCATCCTATTTAATATTTTTGTATGATATGTATGTTCAATCTATTAATAATAATAATAATAATAATAATAATAATAATAATAATTAATAATAATAAATAATAATAATAATAATAATAAAAATAAAAATAATAATATAATAATAATAAAAAATAATAATAATAATCTATCTATCTATTAATCTATTTTCAGATCAACCATGGCAGGCGTGTATAGAATTCTATCTATCGTAATTCTCTGTTTCAACTATTCTATCTATCGAGTCTTGCCTCTCTGAGTAGGTAAGTACATAATATATAATAAATAATAATAATACTAATAATAATAATAATAATAATAAATAATAATATTAATAATAAATACTAATAATAATATTAATTATAAATAATAATAATATATAATAATATTAATATTAATATTAAATATTAATATTCAATATTAATATAATAATAATAATAATAATAATAAATAATATCAATAATAACAATAATGTTAATAATACTAATAATACTATTAATAATATTGATATTATTGTTGTTAATAATTATAATAATAATAATAATAATAATGTGTAATAATATTAATAATAATATTTATAATAATAATAATAATTAATAATAATAATATTAGCAATAATAATAGTATAATAATAATAATAATCTATCTCTCTATCTATAATAATAATATCTATCTATCTTATTATTATCATCTATCTATCTATCTCTCTATCAAATAATAATGATAATATCTATCTATCTCCTCTACCTCTCTTACTCACACACTCTCTATCTACTCTATCTATCAAATAATAATAATAATATATATATGTATCTATCTATCAATCTATCTAAATAATAATATACGTATATCTATCTATCTATCTATCTAATAATATATCTATCTATCTATCTAAATAATAATAATATATATATGTATGTATATAAATAATGTATCTATCATCTATCACTATCTATCTAAACATAATATATCTATTGATATATCCATATATCTATCTCTCACTATGTATATATATAAATTATCTATCTATCTATCTATCTAAGTAAAATATATCTATCTATCTATCTATCTATCTATCTATCTATCTATCTATCTAAGTAAAATATATCTATCTATCTATCTATCTTACTATTATTATTATTATCTATCTATCTATCTATCTATCTAAATAAAAATATATATATGTATGTATGTATATATAAATAATGTATCTATCTATCTATCTATCTATCTAAATGAAATATATATATGTATGTATGTATATATGAATAATGTATCTATCTATCTATCTATCTAAATAAAATATATATATGTATATATGTATATATATAAATAATGTATCTATCTATCCATCTATCTATCTAAATAATAATAATATATATATATGTATGTATAATATATAAATAATGTATCTATCTATGTATTTATCTATCTATCTATCAACAGGAGGGCCGTAATAGAGATAGATAATCCAGATTATCTATTGGACCTCATTACCAGACTGGGACAATCTATCGTCAGAGCTAATGAACTCGAAAAGTAAGTCTATCTATCTATCTATTCATTTATTTAATAATAATAATAATAATAATAATAATATACGATATTAATAATAATTATTATAATATCTAATAATAATAATAATAATAATAATAATAATAATAATAATACAATAATAATAATTATATTATAATATTTAATAATAATATATATAATAATAATAATAATAATAATAATAATAATAATTATTATTATTATTATTATTAACATTGTAAAGATTATTCCTTTATAACCAAGAAAATATTTTATAATCTGTACATTAGTATGGAGCACCCTTGATTCCTCCAAAGTAAGCCAAGAAACACGACCACATTAACATAAATAGTTACATGGAATAGTTTGAAGGAATCAGTTTGCTCCAGATTTACTCAATAAATTAATCCTATCTAAGTGGGTTAATTTATAATGTAATTTATACACAATTTTTGTTTTGCGTTTTTTCGGAAGGTTTCTAATTGTCGTAAAGGGTTCATATAGTGTTTATTTTAAAGCCAAATAAATTCCCCACACAATGAGAATATTAGAAAGGTTCTAACTAATCTCTAAGGAGTTCAAAAATGGGTTTAAAATGAGTTCTGTTCGAAATAAATTGATACACCATTCCAGTTTTGGTGTTTTCTAAGAAGGTTCTAATTATTCTAGAGAGTTCAAATAGTGTTCATTTTAAAGCCAATTAAAATTCCCACACAATGAGACTATAAGAAAGGTTCTAACTCATCTTTAAAAGGTTCAAAAAATGGGTTCAAATTTAGTTCAGTTCGAAATAAATGTATACACTATTTTAGATTTGTGTTTTTCTCGGGAGGTTCTAACTTATCTATAAAAGGTTCAAAAAATGAGTTCAAAGTGAGTTAGGTTCCAACTAAATTTATACAACAGTCAGAGAATGAAACGCGACTATGGTCTCTTAAACACACACACACACACACACACACATACACTCTCTCTCTCTCTCTCTCTTAAACACACACACACACACACACACACACACTCTCTCTCTCTCTTAAACACACACACACACACACACATACACTCTCTCTCTCTCTCTCTTAAACATACACACACACTCACACACATACACTCTCTCTCTTTCTCTTAAACACACACACACACACCACACACCATACACTCTCTCTCTCTCTCTCTCTCTCTCTCTCTCTCTCTCTCTCTCTCTCTCTCTCTCTCTCTCTTAAACACACACACACACACACACACACTCTCTCTCTCTCTTAAACACACACACACACACACACACACATACACTCTCTCTCTCTCTCTCTCTCTCTCTCTCTTCTCTCTCTCTCTCTCTCTCTCTCTCTCTCTCTCTCTCTCTCTTAAACACACACACACACACACACACACACACTCTCTCTCTCTTAAACACACACACACACACACACTCTCTCTCTCTCTCTTAAACACACACACACACACACACACACACACACTCTCTCTCTCTCTTAAACACACACACACACACACACACACTCTCTCTCTCCTCTCTTAAACACACACACACACACACACACACACACAATAATCTCGTGGTCTGTGTCGAGGGTTCACTGGTTCACAGGCTGCTAAACACCTCATGGGTCATAATAAAGTTTCGAATCCTTTTTCAGGTTCGAATCACCCAAATGAAGCTTCAAGACACCCAAATGAAGCTTCAAATCTATTAACGAAGCTTTGAATCCTTTCAAATCCCTGTATAAGGCTTCGAAACATCCATATAAGGCTTTAAATCCCTTTACGAAGCTTCGAATCCCTTTACGAAGATTCGAATCTCTTTACGAAGCTTCGAATCCCTTTACGAAGCTTCGAATCCCTTTACGAAGCTTTGAATCCCTTACGAAGATTCGAATCCCTTTACGAAGCCTCGAATCTTTTACTAAATCATCAAATTCTGTTCCAGGTTTGTTCGTTCCTCTGGGAGTTCCAAGAGAGGCCTGGATCCTGGTCTGGGTCGAGGGTTCACTGGTTCACAGGCCGCTAAACACCTCATGGGTCTGGCAGCTGCTAACTTTGCTGGCGGGCCTGGAAGGAAACGTCGATCTTCTCCTGATGAGGCTTCGAATCACCCCAATGAAGCTTTGACTATGTTTAATGAAGCTTTGACTCACCCCAATGAAGCTTTGACTCACCCAAATGAAGCTTTAACTCAGAAAATGGCCTAAAATTGTTCAGAAAATGCCTAAAATCTGAATATTATCTTAGTTTTTAAGTTACTGAAGCTTCGAATCACCCCAATGAAGCTTTCACTCACCCCAATGAAGCTTTGAATAAGTTGAATGAAGCTTTGAATCATCCAAATGAAAAACTTAACTCAGAAAATGGCTTAAAATTGTTTCGAATTACCCCAATGAAGCTTTGAATAAGTTTAATGAAGCTTTGACTGCTTTGAATCACCCTAATGAAGCTTTGAATAAGTTTAATGAAGCTTTGACTCACCCAAATGAAGCCTTAACTCAGAAAATGGCCTAAAACTTGAGTATTATCTTAGTTTTTAAGTTAATGAAGCTTCGAATCTCCCCAATGAAGCTTTGAATAAGTTTAATGAAGCTTTAACTCACCCCGATGAAGCTTTGAATTACCCCTATGAAGCTTTAAATTACCCCAATGAAGCTTTAAATTACCCCAATGAAGCTTAATTCATAAAATGGTCTATAAAAGCTTTGAATCACACAAATTAAGCTTTGCATTACTGAATAAGCCCCCAATAATATAAACAAGGCTTCAATAACTAAAATTAAGCTTCGAATCACTCAAATTAAGATTTGAATCACCTCAAAAAAGCTTTAAATAATGCAAATAAGCTTCAAATACCATAAAAAGCTTCGAATTACCCAAATAAAGCTTCGAATCACTGAAATTAAGCTTCAAATAATCCAAAAAAGCTTCGAATAACCCAAAATAAGCTTCAAATAACACAAATAAGCTTCGAATTACA
>JAWQEG010001069.1:15000-130000 GCA_033782935.1 Petrolisthes cinctipes
GTTCACGTGTAAATAACTAAATATTCCGGGCCACCATCCACTGTCAGGTCCTCACACACTGTACTGCACTCACTGTGTGGCACGTCGCGTGTAGCCAGGCACGGCAGGCAGTTCACGTGTAAAAAACTAAATATTCCAAGCCGCCATCTACTGACCGTTCCTCACACACTGTAGTGCACTCACTGTGTGGCACGTCACGTGTAGCCAGGCACGGCAGGCAGTTCACGTGTAAATAACTAAATATTCCAGGCCGCCATTCACTGACCGGTCCTCACACACTGTACTGCACTCACTGTGTGTCACATCACGTGTAGCCAGGCACGGCAGGCAGTTCACGTGTAAATAACTAAATATTCCAGGCCGCCATCCACTGACCAGTCCTCACACACTGTACTGCACTCACTGTGTGGCATGTCACATGTAGCCAGGCACGGCAGGCAGTTCACGTGTAAATAACTAAATATTCCAGGCCGCCATCCACTGACCGGTCCTCACACACTGTAGTGCACTAACTGTGTGTCACGTCATGTGTAGCCAGGCACGGCAGGCAGTTCACGTGTAGCCAGGCAAGGCAGGCAGTTCACGTGTAAATAACTACATATTCCAGGCTACCATCCACTAATCGGTCCTCACACACTGTACTGCACTCACTGTGTGGCACGTCACGTGTAGCCAGGCACGGCAGGCAGTTCACGTGTAAACAACTAAATATTCTAGGCCGCCATCCACTGATCGGTCCTCACACACTGTACTGCACTCACTGTGTGGCACGTCACGTGTAGCCAGGCTCGGCAGGCAGCTCACATGTAAATACCTAAATATTCCAGGCCGCCATCCAATAATCGGTCCACACTCACTGTACTGCACTCACTGTGTGGCACTTCACGTGTAAATAACTAAATATTCCAGGCCGCCATCCACCGACCGGTCCTCACACACTGAACTGCACTCACTGTGTAACACGTCACAAGTAGCGAAGGACGGCAGGCAGTTCACGTGTAAATAACTAATTATTCCAGGCCGCCATCTACTGACCGGTCCTCACACACTGTACTGCACTCACTGTGTGTCACGTCACGTGTAGCCAGGCAAGGCAGGCAGTTCACGTGTAAATAACTAAATATTTCAGGCCGCCATCCACTGATCGATCCTCACACACAGTACTGCACTCACTGCGTGGAACGTCACGTGTAGCCAGGCACGGCAGGCAGTTCACGTGTAAATAACTAAATATTCCCGGCCGCCATCCACTGACCGGGCCTCACACACTGTACTGCACTCAATGTGTGTCACGTCATGTGTAGCCAGGCACGGCAGGCAGTTCACGTGTAGCCAGGCAAAGCAGGCAGTTCACGTGTAAATAACTAAATATTCCAGGCCGCCTTCCTCTGACCGGTCCTCACACACTGTACTGCACTCACTGTGTGGCACGTCACGTGTAGCCAGGCTCGGCAGGCAGTTTACATGTAAATAACTAAATATTCCAGGCCGCCATCCACTGACCGGTCCTCACACACTGTAGTGCACTCACTGTGTGTCACGTCACGTGTAGCCAGGCAAGGCAGGCAGTTCGAGTGTAAATAACTAAATATTCCAAGCCGCCATTCACTGACCGGTCCGCACACACTGTAGTGCACTCACTTTGTGTCACGACACGTGTAGCCAGGCACGGCAGCAGTTTACGTGTAAATAACTAAATATTCTAGGGCGCCATCCACTGACCGGTCCTCACACACTGTAGTGCACTCACTGTGTGTCACTTCACGTGTAGCCAAGCACGGCAGGCAGTTCACGTGAAAAAACTATATATTTTAGGCCGCCATCCACTGATCGGTCCTCACACACTGTACTGCACTCACTGTGTGGCACGTCACGTGTAGCCAGGCACGGCAGGCATTTCACGTGTAAATAACTAAATATTCCTGGCCGCCATCTACTGATCGGTTCTCACACTCTGTACTGCACTCACTGTGTGGCACGTCACGTGTAGCCATACACGGCAGGCAGTTCACATGTAAATAACTAAATATTCCCAGCACCAATCCACTGATCGGACCTCACACACTGTACTGCACTCACTGTGTGGCAGGTCACGTGTAGCCAGGCTCGACAGGCAGTTCACATGTAAATAACTAAATATTCCGGGCCGCCATCCACTGACTGGTCCTCACACACTGTACTGCACTCACTGTGTAACACGTCACAAGTAGCGAGGAACAACAGGCAGTTCACTTGTAAATAACTAAATATTCTAGGCCGCCATCCACTGACCAGTCCTCACACACTGTACTGCACTCACTGTGTGGCACATCACATGTAGCCAGGCACGGCAGGCAGTTCACGTGTAAATAACTAAATATTCCAGGCCGCCATCCACTGACCGGTCCTCACACACTGTAGTGCACTAACTGTGTGTCACGTCATGTGTAGCCAGGCACGGCAGGCAGTTCACGTGTAGCCAGGCAAGGCAGGCAGTTCACATGTAAATAACTAAATATTCCAGGCTGCAATCCACCGACCGGTCCTCACACACTGTACTGCACTCACTGTGTAACACGTCACAAGTAGCGAGGGACGGCAGGCAGCTCACGTGTAAATAACTAAATATTCCAGGCCGCCATCCACTGACCGGTCCTAACACACTGTACTGCACTCACTGTGTTTCACGTCATGTGTAGCCAGGCACGGCAGGCAGTTCACATGTAAATAACTAAATATTCCAGGTCGCAAACCACATACCGGTCTTCATACACTGTACGGCACTCACTGTGTTTCACGTCATGTGTAGCTAGGCACGGCAGGCAGTTCACGTGTAAATAACTAAATATTCCAGGCCGCCATCCACTGACCGGTCATCACACACTGTACTGCTCTCACTGTGTGGCACGTCACGTGTAACCAGGCAGTTCACGTGTAGCCAGGTAAGGCAGGCAGTTCACGTGTAAATAACTATATATTTTAGGCCGCCATCCACAGATCGGTCCTCACACACTGTACTGCACTCACTGTATGGCACGTCACGTGTAGCCAGGCACGGCAGGCAGTTCACGTGTAAATAACAAAATATTCTAGGCCGCCATCCACTGACCAGTCCTCACACACTGTACTGCACTCACTGTGTGTCACGTCACGTGTAGCCAGGCACGGCAGGCAGTTTATGTGTAAATATCTAAATATTCCAGGCCGCCATTCACTGCTCGTTCCTCACACACTGTACTGCACTCACTGTGTGGCACGTCATGTGTAGCCAGGCACGGCAGGCAGTTCACGTGTAGCCAGGCACGGCAGGCAGTTCACGTTTAAATAACTAAATATTCCTGGCCACCATCCACTGACCGGTCCTCACACTCTGTACTGCACTCACTGTGTGGCACGTCACGTGTAGCCAGGCACAACAGACAGTTTACGTGTAAATAACTAAATATTCCAGGCCGCCATCCACTGACCGGTCCTCACACACTGTAGTGCACTCACTGTGTGTCACGTCACGTGTAGCCAGGCAAGGCAGGCAGTTCAAGTGTAAATAACTAAATATTCCTGGCCGCCATCCACTGACCAGTCCTCACACACTGTAGTGCACTCACTGTGTGTCACGTCACGTGTAGCCAGGCAAGGCAGGCAGTTCGAGTGTAAATAACTAAATATTCCAAGCCCCAATCCACTGATCGGTCCTCACACACTGTACTGCACTTACTGTGTGGCACGTCACGTGTAGCCTGGCACATCAGGCAGTTCACGTGTAAATAACTAAATATTCTAGGTCGCCATCCACTGACCGTTCCTCACACACTGTACTGCACTCACTGTGTGGCACGTCACGTGTAGCCAGGCTCGGCAGGCAGTTTACGTGTAAATAACTAAATATTCCAGGCCGCCATCCACTGATCGGTCCTCACACACTGTACTGCACGCACTGTGTGGCACATCGCAAGTAGCCAGTTACAACAGGCAGTTCATGGGTAAATAACTAAATATTCCCGGCCGCCATCCATTGATCGGTCCTCACACACTGTAGTGCACTCACTATGTTGCACGTCACGTGTAGCCAGGCACGGCAGGCATTTCACGTGTAAATAACTAAATATTCCTGGCCGCCATCCACTGATCGGTTCTCACACACTGTACTGCACTCACTGTGTGGCACGTCACGTGTAAATAACTAAATATTCCAGGCCGCCATCCACTAATCGGTCCTCACACACTGTACTGCACTCACTGTGTGGCACTTCACGTGTAAATAACTAAATATTCCAGGCCGCCATCAACCGACCGGTCCTCACACACTGAACTGCACTCACTGTGTAACACGTCACAAGTAGTAAGGGACGGCAGGTAGTTCACGTGTAAATAACTAAATATTCCAGGCAGCCATCCACTGACCAGTCCTCAAACACTGTACTGCTCTTACTGTGTGATCACGTCACATGTAGCCAGGTACGGCATGCAGTTCACATGTAAATAACTAATTATTCCAGGCTGCCATCCACCGACCGGTCCTCACACACTGTACTGCACTCACTGTGTAACACGTCACAAGTAGCGAGGGACGGCAGGCAGCTCATGTGTAAATAGCTAAATATTCAAGGCCGCCATCCACTGACCGGTCCTAACTCACTGTACTGCACTCACTGTGTGGCACGTCACGTGTAGCCAGGCACGGCAGGCAGTTTACGTGTAAATAACTAAATATTCCGGGCCGCCATCCACTAACCGGTTCTCACACACTGTAGTGCACTCACTGTGTGTCACGTCACGTGTAGCCAGGCAAGGCAGGCAGTTCACGTGTAAATAACTAAATAATCCAGGCTGGCATCAACTGACCGGTCCTTACACACTGTACTGCACTCACTGTGTGGGACATCGCAACTAGCCAGGCACGGCAGGCAGTTCACGGGTAAATAACTAAATATTCCAGGCCGCCATCCACTAACCGGTCCTCACACACTGTACTGCACTCACTGTGTGGCACATCGCAAGTAGCCAGTTACAACAGGCAGTTCATGGGTAAATAACTAAATATTCCAGGCCGCCATCCACTAATCGGTCCTCATACACAGTACTGCACTCACTGTGTGGCACATCACGTGTAGCTAGGCACGGCAGGCAGTTCACGTGTAAATAACTAAATATTCCAAGCCGCCATTCACTTATCGGTCCTCACACACTGTAGTGCACTCACTGTGTGTTACGTCACGTGTAGACAGGCACGGCAGGCAGTTCACGTGTAAATAACTAAATATTTCAGGCCGCCATCCACTGATCGGTCCTCACACACTGTACTGCACTCACTGTGTGGCATGTAACGTGTAGCCAGGCACGGCAGTCAGTTTACGTGTAAATAACTAAATATTTTAGGGCGCCATATACTGACCGTTCCACACACACTGTACTGCACTGACTGTGTGGCACGTCACGTGTAGCCAGGCTCGGCAGGCAGTTCACGTGTAAATAACTAAATATTCCGGGACGCCATCCACTGATCGGTCCCCACACACTGTACTGCACTCACTGTGTTGCACGTCACATGTAACCAGGCACGGCAGGCAGTTCACGTGTAAATAACTAAATATTCCTGGCCACCATCCACTGACCGGTCCTCACACACTGTACTGCACTCACTGTGTGGCACGTCACGTGTAGCCAGGCACAACAGACAGTTTACGTGTAAATAACTAAATATTCCAGGCCGCCATCCACTGACCTGTCCTCACACACTGTAGTGCACTCACTGTGTGTCACGTCACGTGTAGCCAGGCAAGGCAGGCAGTTCGAGTGTAAATAACTAAATATTCCAAGCCGCTATTCACTGACCGGTCCGCACACACTGTAGTGCACTCACTGTGTGTCACGACACGTGTAGCCAGGCACAGCAGCAGTTTACGTGTAAATAACTAAATATTCTAGGGCGCCATCAACTGACCGGTCCTCACACACTGTACTGCACTTACTGTGTGGCACATCGCAAGTAGCCAGTTACAACAGGCAGTTCATGGGTAAATAACTAAATATTCCAGGCCGCCATCCACCGGTCCTCACACACTGTAGTGCACTCACTGTGTGTCACGTCACGTGTAGCCAGGCAAGGCAGGCAGTTCGAGTGTAAATAACTAAATATTTCTGGCCGCCATCCACTGACCAGTCCTCACACACTGTAGTGCACATACTGTGTGTCACGTCACGTGTAGCCAGGCAAGGCAGGCAGTTCGAGTGTAAATAACTAAATATTCCAAGCCCCAATCCACTGATCGGTCTTCACACACTGGTCTGCACTCACTGTGTGGCACGTCACGTGTAGCCAGGCACGGCAGGCAGTTCACGTGTAAATAACTAAATATTCTAGGTCGCCATCCACTGACCGTTCCTCACACACTGTACTGCACTCACTGTGTGGCACGTCACGTGTAGCCAGGCTCGGCAGGTAGTTTACGTGTAAATAACTAAATATTCCAGGCCGCCATCCACTGATCGGTCCTCACACACTGTACTGCACGCACTGTGTGGCACATCGCAAGTAGCCAGTTACAACAGGCAGTTCATGGGTAAATAACTAAATATTCCCGGCCGCCATCCATTGATCGGTCCTCACACACTGTAGTGCACTCACTGTGTGGCACGTCACGTGTAGCCAGGCACGGCAGTCATTTCACGTGTAAATAACTAAATATTCCTGGCCGCCATCCACTGATCGGTTCTCACACACTGTACTGCACTCACTGTGTGGCACGTCACGTGTAAATAACTAAATATTCCAGGCCGCCATCCACTAATCGGTTCTCACATACTGCACTGCACTCACTGTGTGGCACTTCACGTGTAAATAACTAAATATTCCAGGCCGCCATCCACCGACCGGTCCTCACACTCTGAACTGCTCTTACTGTGTGATCACGTCACATGTAGCCAGGTACGGCAGGCAGTTCACATGTAAATAACTAATTATTCAAGGCTGCCATCCACCGACCGGTCCTCACACACTGTACTGCACTCACTGTGTAACACGTCACAAGTAGCGAGGGACGGCAGGCAGCTCACGTGTAAATAACTAAATATTCCAGGCTGCCATCAACTGACCGGTCCTCACACACTGTACTGCACTCACTGTGTGGGACATCGCAACTAGCCAGGCACTGCAGGCAGTTTACGGGTAAATAACTAAATATTCCAGGCCGCCATCCACTAACCGGTCCTCACACACTGTACTGCACTCACTGTGTGGCACATCGCAAGTAGCTAGTTACAACAGGCAGTTCATGGGTAAATAACTAAATATTCCAGGCCGCCATCCACTAATCGGTCCTCACACACAGTACTGCACTCACTGTGTGGCACATCACGTGTAGCCAGGCACGGCAGACAGTTCACGAGTAAATAACTAAATATTCCAAGCCGCCATTCACTGACCGGTCCTAACACACTGTAGTGCACTCACTGTGTGTCACGTCACGTGTAGCCAGTTACAACAGGCAGTTCATGGGTAAATAACTAAATATTTCAGGCCGCCATTCACTGATCGGTCCTCACACACTGTACTGCACTCACTGTGTGGCACATCGCAAGTAGCCAGTTACAACAGGCAGTTCATGGGTAAATAACTAAATATTCCAGGCCGCCATCCACTGATCGGTCCTCACACACAGTACTGCACTCACTGTGTGGCACGTCACGTGTAGCCAGGCACGGCAGGCAGTTCACGTGTAAATAACTAAATATTCCGGGACGCCATCCACTGATCGGTCCTAACACTCTCTACTGCACTCACTGTGTGGCATGCCACGTGTAGCCAGGCACGGCAGGCAGTTCACGTGTAAATAACTAAATATTCCGGGCCACCATCCACTGTCCGGTCCTCACACACTGTAGTGCACTAACTGTGTGTCACGTCATGTGTAGCCAGGCACGGCAGGCAGTTCACGTGTAAATAACTAAATATTCCAGGCCGCCATCCACTGACCAGTCCTCACACACTGTACTGCACTCACTGTGTGGCATGTAACGTGTAGCCAGGCACGGCAGTCAGTTTACGTGTAAATAACTAAATATTTTAGGGCACCATATAATGACCGTTCCTCACACACTGTACTGCACTGACTGTGTGGCACGTCACGTGTAGCCAGGCTCGGCAGGCAGTTCACGTGTAAATAAATAAATATTCCAGGCCGCCATCCACTGACCGGTCCTCACACACTGTACTGCTCTCACTGTGTGGCACGTCACGTGTAACCAGGCAGTTCACGAGTAGCCAGGTAAGGCAGGCAGTTCACGTGTAAATAACTATATATTTTAGGCCGCCATCCACTGATCGGTCCTCACACACTGTACTGCACTCACTGTGTGGCACGTCACGTGAAGCCAGGCACGGCAGGCAGTTCACGAGTAAATAACTAAATATTCTAGGCCGCCATCCACTGATCGGTCCTCACACGTTGTACTGCACTCACTGTGTGGCACGTCACGTGTAGCCAGGCTCGGCAGGCAGCTCACATGTAAATACCTAAATATTCCAGGCCGCCATCCACTGACCAGTCCTCACACACTGTAGTGCACTCACTGTGTGTCACGTCACGTGTAGCCAGGCACGGCAGGCATTTTACGTGTAAATAACTAAATATTCCGGGCTGCCATCTACTGATCGGTCCTCACACACTGTAGTGCACTCACTGTGTGTCACGTCACGTGTAGCCAGGCACGGCAGGCAGTTCACGTGTAAATAACTTAATATTACAGGCCGCCATCCACTGACCGGTTCTCACACACTGTACTGCACTCACTGTGTGGCACGTCACGTGTAGCCAGACTCGGCAGTCAGTTCACGTGTAAATAACTAAATATTCCAGGCCGCCATCTACTGACCGGTCCTCACACACTGTACTGCACTCACTGTGTGTCACGTCACGTGTAGCCAGGCAAGGCAGGCAGTTCACGTGTAAATAACTAAATATTCTAGGGCGCCATCCACTGACCGTTCCTCACACACTGTACTGCACTCACTGTGTGGCACGTCACGTGTAGCCAGGCACGGCAGGCATTTCACGTGTAAATAACTAAATATTCCTGGCCGCCATCCACTGATCGGTTCTCACACACTGTACTGCACTCACTGTGTGGCACGTCACGTGTAAATAACTAAATATTCCAGGCCGCCATCCACTAATCGGTCCTCACATACTGCACTGCACTCACTGTGTGGCACTTCACGTGTAAATAACTAAATATTCCAGGCCGCCATCCACCGACCGGTCCTCACACTCTGAACTGTTCTTACTGTGTGATCACGTCACATGTAGCCAGGTACGGCAGGCAGTTCACATGTAAATAACTAATTATTCCAGGCTGCCATCCACCGACCGGTCCTCACACACTGTACTGCACTCACTGTGTAACACGTCACAAGTAGCGAGGGACGGCAGGCAGCTCACGTGTAAATAACTAAATATTCCAGGCTGCCATCAACTGACCGGTCCTCACACACTGTACTGCACTCACTGTGTGGGACATCGCAACTAGCCAGGCACAACAGGCAGTTTACGGGTAAATAACTAAATATTCCAGGCCGCCATCCACTAACCGGTCCTCACACACTGTACTGCACTCACTGTGTGGCATATCGCAAGTAGCTAGTTACAACAGGCAGTTCATGGGTAAATAACTAAATATTCCAGGCCGCCATCCACTAATCGGTCCTCACACACAGTACTGCACTCACTGTGTGGCACATCACGTGTAGCCAGGCACGGCAGACAGTTCACGTGTAAATAACTAAATATTCCAAGCCGCCATTCACTGACCGGTCCTAACACACTGTAGTGCACTCACTGTGTGTCACGTCACGTGTAGCAAGTTACAACAGGCAGTTCATGGGTAAATAACTAAATATTTCAGGCCACCATCCACTGATCGGTCCTCACACACTGTACTGCACTCACTGTGTGGCACATCGCAAGTATCCAGTTACAACAGGCAGTTCATGGGTAAATAACTAAATATTCCAGGCCGCCATCCACTGATCGGTCCTCACACACAGTACTGCACTCACTGTGTGGCACGTCACGTGTAGCCAGGCACGGCAGGCAGTTCACGTGTAAATAACTAAATATTCCGGGACGACATCCACTGATCGGTCCTAACACTCTCTACTGCACTCACTGTGTGGCATGCCACGTGTAGCCAGGCACGGCAGGCAGTTCACGTGTAAATAACTAAATATTCCGGGCCACCATCCACTGTCCGGTCCTCACACACTGTAGTGCACTAACTGTGTGTCACGTCATGTGTAGCCAGGCACGGCAGGCAGTTCACGTGTAAATAACTAAATATTCCAGGCCGCCATCCACTGACCAGTCCTCACACACTGTACTGCACTCACTGTGTGGCATGTAACGTGTAGCCAGGCACGGCAGTCAGTTTACGTGTAAATAACTAAATATTTTAGGGCACCATATACTGACCGTTCCTCACACACTGTACTGCACTGACTGTGTGGCACGTCACGTGTAGCCAGGCTCGGCAGGCAGTTCACGTGTAAATAACTAAATATTCCAGGCCGCCATCCACTGACCGGTCCTCACACACTGTACTGCTCTCACTGTGTGGCACGTCACGTGTAACCAGGCAGTTCACGAGTAGCCAGGTAAGGCAGGCAGTTCACGTGTAAATAACTATATATTTTAGGCCGCCATCCACTGATCGGTCCTCACATACTGTACTGCACTCACTGTGTGGCACGTCACGTGAAGCCAGGCACGGCAGGCAGTTCACGAGTAAATAACTAAATATTCTAGGCCGCCATCCACTGATCGGTCCTCACACGTTGTACTGCACTCACTGTGTGGCACGTCACGTGTAGCCAGGCTCGGCAGGCAGCTCACATGTAAATACCTAAATATTCCAGGCCGCCATCCACTGACCAGTCCTCACACACTGTAGTGCACTCACTGTGTGTCACGTCACGTGTAGCCAGGCACGGCAGGCATTTTACGTGTAAATAACTAAATATTCCGGGCTGCCATCTACTGATCGGTCATCACACACTGTAGTGCACTCACTGTGTGTCACGTCACGTGTAGCCAGACTCGGCAGGCAGTTCACGTGTAAATAACTAAATATTCCAGGCCGCCATCTACTGACCGGTCCTCACACACTGTACTGCACTCACTGTGTGTCACGTCACGTGTAGCCAGGCAAGGCAGGCAGTTCACGTGTAAATAACTAAATATTCTAGGGCGCCATCCACTGACCGTTCCTCACACACTGTACTGCACTCACTGTGTGGCACGTCACGTGTAGCCAGGCTCGTCAGGCAGTTCACGTGTAAATAACTAAATATTCCAGGCCGCCATCTACTGACCGGTCCTCACACACTGTACTGCACTCACTGTGTGTCACGTCACGTGTAGCCAGGCAAGGCAGGCAGTTCACGTGTAAATAACTAAATATTTCAGGCCGCCATCCTCTGATCGGTCCTCACACACAGTACTGCACTCACTGTGTGGAACGTCACATGTAGCCAGGCACGGCAGGCAGTTCACGTGTAAATAACTAAATATTCCAGGCCGCCATCCACTGACCGGTCCTCACACACTGTACTGCACTCAATGTGTGTCACGTCATGTGTAGCCAGGCACGGCAGGCAGTTCACGTGTAGCCAGGCAAGGCAGGCAGTTCACGTGTAAATAACTAAATATTTCAGGCTGCCTTCCTCTGACCGGTCCTCACACACTGTACTGCACTCACTTTGTGGCACGTCACGTGTAGCCAGGCTCGGCAGGCAGTTTACATGTAAATAACTAAATATTCCAGGCCGCCATCCACTGACCGGTTCTCACACACTGTAGTGCACTCACTGTGTGTCACGTCACGTGTAGCCAGGCAAGGCAGGCAGTTCGAGTGTAAATAACTAAATATTCCATGCCTCCATTCACTGACCGGTCCGCACACACTGTAGTGCACTTACTGTGTGTCACGACACGTATAGCCAGGCACAACAGCAGTTTACGTGTAAATAACTAAATATTCTAGGGCGCCATCCACTGACCGGTCCTCACACACTGTACTGCACTTACTGTGTGGCACATCGCAAGTAGCCAGTTACAACAGGCAGTTCATGGGTAAATAACTAAATATTCCAGGCCGCCATCCACTGATCGGTCCTCAGACACAGTACTGCACTCACTGTGTGGCACGTCACCTGTAGCCAGGCACGGCAGGCAGTTCACGTGTAAATAACTAAATATTCCAGGCCGCCATCCACCGGTCCTCACACACTGTAGTGCACTCACTGTGTGTCACGTCACGTGTAGCCAGGCAAGGCAGGCAGTTCGAGTGTAAATAACTAAATATTTCTGGCCGCCATCCACTGACCAGTCCTCACACACTGTAGTGCACATACTGTGTGTCACGTCACGTGTAGCCAGGCAAGGCAGGCAGTTCGAGTGTAAATAACTAAATATTCCAAGCCCCAATCCACTGATCGGTCTTCACACACTGGTCTGCACTCACTGTGTGGCACGTCACGTGTAGCCAGGCACGGCAGGCAGTTCACGTGTAAATAACTAAATATTCTAGGTCGCCATCCACTGACCGTTCCTCACACACTGTACTGCACTCACAGTGTGGCACGTCACGTGTAGCCAGGCTCGGCAGGTAGTTTACGTGTAAATAACTAAATATTCCAGGCCGCCATCCACTGATCGGTCCTCACACACTGTACTGCACGCACTGTGTGGCAGATCGCAAGTAGCCAGTTACAACAGGCAGTTCATGGGTAAATAACTAAATATTCCCGGCCGCCATCCATTGATCGGTCCTCACACACTGTAGTGCACTCACTGTGTGGCACGTCACGTGTAGCCAGGCACGGCAGGCATTTCACGTGTAAATAACTAAATATTCCTGGCCGCCATCCACTGATCGGTTCTCACACACTGTACTGCACTCACTGTGTGGCACGTCACGTGTAAATAACTAAATATTCCAGGCCGCCATCCACTAATCGGTCCTCACATACTGCACTGCACTCACTGTGTGGCACTTCACGTGTAAATAACTAAATATTCCAGGCCGCCATCCACCGACCGGTCCTCACACTCTGAACTGCTCTTACTGTGTGATCACGTCACATGTAGCCAGGTACGGCAGGCAGTTCACATGTAAATAACTAATTATTCCAGGCTGCCATCCACCGACCGGTCCTCACACACTGTACTGCACTCACTGTGTAACACGTCACAAGTAGCGAGGGACGGCAGGCAGCTCACGTGTAAATAACTAAATATTCCAGGCTGCCATCAACTGACCGGTCCTCACACACTGTACTGCACTCACTGTGTGGGACATCGCAACTAGCCAGGCACGGCAGGCAGTTTACGGGTAAATAACTAAATATTCCAGGCCGCCATCCACTAACCGGTCCTCACACACTGTACTGCACTCACTGTGTGGCACATCGCAAGTAGCTAGTTACAACAGGCAGTTCATGGGTAAATAACTAAATATTCCAGGCCGCCATCCACTAATCGGTCCTCACACACAGTACTGCACTCACTGTGTGGCACATCACGTGTAGCCAGGCACGGCAGACAGTTCACGTGTAAATAACTAAATATTCCAAGCCGCCATTCACTGACCGGTCCTAACACACTGTAGTGCACTCACTGTGTGTCACGTCACGTGTAGCCAGTTACAACAGGCAGTTCATGGGTAAGTAACTAAATATTTCAGGCCGCCATCCACTGATCGGTCCTCACACACTGTACTGCACTCACTGTGTGGCACATCGCAAGTAGCCAGTTACAACAGGCAGTTCATGGGTAAATAACTAAATATTCCAGGCCGCCATCCACTGATCGGTCCTCACACACAGTACTGCACTCACTGTGTGGCACGTCACGTGTAGCCAGGCACGGCAGGCAGTTCACGTGTAAATAACTAAATATTCCAGGCCGCCATCCACTGACCAGTCCTCACACACTGTACTGCACTCACTGTGTGGCATGTAACGTGTAGCCAGGCACGGCAGTCAGTTTACGTGTAAATAACTAAATATTTTAGGGCACCATATAATGACCGTTCCTCACACACTGTACTGCACTGACTGTGTGGCACGTCACGTGTAGCCAGGCTCGGCAGGCAGTTTACATGTAAATAACTAAATATTCCAGGCCGCCATCCACTGACTGGTTCTCACACACTGTAGTGCACTCACTGTGTGTCACGTCACGTGTAGCCAGGCAAGGCAGGCAGTTCGAGTGTAAATAACTAAATATTCCATGCCTCCATTCACTGACCGGTCCGCACACACTGTAGTGCACTTACTGTGTGTCACGACACGTATAGCCAGGCACAACAGCAGTTTACGTGTAAATAACTAAATATTCTAGGGCGCCATCCACTGACCGGTCCTCACACACTGTACTGCACTTACTGTGTGGCACATCGCAAGTAGCCAGTTACAACAGGCAGTTCCTGGGTAAATAACTAAATATTCCAGGCCGCCATCCACTGATCGGTCCTCAGACACAGTACTGCACTCACTGTGTGGCACGTCACCTGTAGCCAGGCACGGCAGGCAGTTCACGTGTAAATAACTAAATATTCCAGGCCGCCATCCACCGGTCCTCACACACTGTAGTGCACTCACTGTGTGTCACGTCACGTGTAGCCAGGCAAGGCAGGCAGTTCGAGTGTAAATAACTAAATATTTCTGGCCGCCATCCACTGACCAGTCCTCACACACTGTAGTGCACATACTGTGTGTCACGTCACGTGTAGCCAGGCAAGGCAGGCAGTTCGAGTGTAAATAACTAAATATTCCAAGCCCCAATCCACTGATCGGTCTTCACACACTGTACTGCACTCACAGTGTGGCACGTCACGTGTAGCCAGGCTCGGCAGGTAGTTTACGTGTAAATAACTAAATATTCCAGGCCGCCATCCACTGATCGGTCCTCACACACTGTACTGCACGCACTGTGTGGCACATCGCAAGTAGCCAGTTACAACAGACAGTTCATGGGTAAATAACTAAATATTCCCGGCCGCCATCCATTGATCGGTCCTCACACACTGTAGTGCACTCACTGTGTGGCACGTCACGTGTAGCCAGGCACGGCAGGCATTTCACGTGTAAATAACTAAATATTCCTGGCCGCCATCCACTGATCGGTTCTCACACACTGTACTGCACTCACTGTGTGGCACGTCACGTGTAAATAACTAAATATTCCAGGCCGCCATCCACTAATCGGTCCTCACATACTGCACTGCACTCACTGTGTGGCACTTCACGTGTAAATAACTAAATATTCCAGGCCGCCATCCACCGACCGGTCCTCACACTCTGAACTGCTCTTACTGTGTGATCACGTCACATGTAGCCAGGTACGGCAGGCAGTTCACATGTAAATAACTAATTATTCCAGGCTGCCATCCACCGACCGGTCCTCAAACACTGTACTGCACTCACTGTGTAACACGTCACAAGTAGCGAGGGACGGCAGGCAGCTCACGTGTAAATAACTAAATATTCCAGGCTGCCATCAACTGACCGGTCCTCACACACTGTACTGCACTCACTGTGTGGGACATCGCAACTAGCCAGGCACGGCAGGCAGTTTACGGGTAAATAACTAAATATTCCAGGCCGCCATCCACTAACCGGTCCTCACACACTGTACTGCACTCACTGTGTGGCACATCGCAAGTAGCTAGTTACAACAGGCAGTTCATGGGTAAATAACTAAATATTCCAGGCCGCCATCCACTAATCGGTCCTCACACACAGTACTGCACTCACTGTGTGGCACATCACGTGTAGCCAGGCACGGCAGACAGTTCACGTGTAAATAACTAAATATTCCAAGCCGCCATTCACTGACCGGTCCTAACACACTGTAGTGCACTCACTGTGTGTCACGTCACGTGTAGCCAGTTACAACAGGCAGTTCATGGGTAAATAACTAAATATTTCAGGCCGCCATCCACTGATCGGTCCTCACACACTGTACTGCACTCACTGTGTGGCACATCGCAAGTAGCCAGTTACAACAGGCAGTTCATGGGTAAATAACTAAATATTCCAGGCCGCCATCCACTGATCGGTCCTCACACACAGTACTGCACTCACTGTGTGGCACGTCACGTGTAGCCAGGCACGGCAGGCAGTTCACGTGTAAATAACTAAATATTCCAGGCCGCCATCCACTGACCAGTCCTCACACACTGTACTGCACTCACTGTGTGGCATGTAACGTGTAGCCAGGCACGGCAGTCAGTTTACGTGTAAATAACTAAATATTTTAGGGCACCATATAATGACCGTTCCTCACACACTGTACTGCACTGACTGTGTGGCACGTCACGTGTAGCCAGGCTCGGCAGGCAGTTCACGTGTAAATAACTAAATATTCCAGGCCGCCATCCACTGACCGGTCCTCACACACTGTACAGCTCTCACTGTGTGGCACGTCACGTGTAACCAGGCAGTTCACGAGTAGCCAGGTAAGGCAGGCAGTTCACGTGTAAATAACTATATATTTTAGGCCGCCATCCACTGATCGGTCCTCACACACTGTACTGCACTCACTGTGTGGCACGTCACGTGAAGCCAGGCACGGCAGGCAGTTCACGAGTAAATAACTAAATATTCTAGGCCGCCATCCACTGATCGGTCCTCACACGTTGTACTGCACTCACTGTGTGGCACGTCACGTGTAGCCAGGCTCGGCAGGCAGCTCACATGTAAATACCTAAATATTCCAGGCCGCCATCCACTGACCAGTCCTCACACACTGTAGTGCACTCACTGTGTGTCACGTCACGTGTAGCCAGGCACGGCAGGCATTTTACGTGTAAATAACTAAATATTCCGGGCTGCCATCTACTGATCGGTCCTCACACACTGTAGTGCACTCACTGTGTGTCACGTCACGTGTAGCCAGGCACGGCAGGCAGTTCACGTGTAAATAACTTAATATTACAGGCCGCCATCCACTGACCGGTTCTCACACACTGTACTGCACTCACTGTGTGGCACGTCACGTGTAGCCAGACTCGGCAGGCAGTTCACGTGTAAATAACTAAATATTCCAGGCCGCCATCTACTGACCGGTCCTCACACACTGTACTGCACTCACTGTGTGTCACGTCATGTGTAGCCAGGCAAGGCAGGCAGTTCACGTGTAAATAACTAAATATTCTAGGGCGCCATCCACTGACCGTTCCTCACACACTGTACTGCACTCACTGTGTGGCATGTCACGTGTAGCCAGGCACGGCAGGCATTTCACGTGTAAATAACTAAATATTCCTGGCCGCCATCCACTGATCGGTTCGCACACACTGTATTGCACTCACTGTGTGGCACGTCACGTGTAAATAACTAAATATTCCATGCCGCTATCCACTAATCGGTCCTCACATACTGCACTGCACTCACTGTCTGGCACTTCACGTGTAAATAACTAAATATTCCAGGCCGCCATCCACCGACCGGTCCTCACACTCTGAACTGCTCTTACTGTGTGATCACGTCACATGTAGCCAGGTACGGCAGGCAGTTCACATGTAAATAACTAATTATTCCAGGCTGCCATCCACCGACCGGTCCTCACACACTGTACTGCACTCACTGTGTAACACGTCACAAGTAGCGAGGGACGGCAGGCAGCTCACGTGTAAATAACTAAATATTCCTGGCTGCCATCAACTGACCGGTCCTCACACACTGTACTGCACTCACTGTGTGGGACATCGCAACTAGCCAGGCACAACAGGCAGTTTACGGGTAAATAACTAAATATTCCAGGCCGCCATCCACTAACCGGTCCTCACACACTGTACTGCACTCACTGTGTGGCACATCGCAAGTAGCTAGTTACAACAGGCAGTTCATGGGTAAATAACTAAATATTCCAGGCCGCCATCCACTAATCGGTCCTCACACACAGTACTGCACTCACTGTGTGGCACATCACGTGTAGCCAGGCACGGCAGACAGTTCACGTGTAAATAACTAAATATTCCAAGCCGCCATTCACTGACCGGTCCTAACACACTGTAGTGCACTCACTGTGTGTCACGTCACGTGTAGCAAGTTACAACAGGCAGTTCATGGGTAAATAACTAAATATTTCAGGCCGCCATCCACTGATCGGTCCTCACACACTGTACTGCACTCACTGTGTGGCACATCGCAAGTAGCCAGTTACAACAGGCAGTTCATGGGTAAATAACTAAATATTCCAGGCCGCCATCCACTGATCGGTCCTCACACACAGTACTGCACTCACTGTGTGGCACGTCACGTGTAGCCAGGCACGGCAGGCAGTTCACGTGTAAATAACTAAATATTCCGGGACGCCATCCACTGATCGGTCCTAACACTCTCTACTGCACTCACTGTGTGGCATGCCACGTGTAGCCAGGCACGGCAGGCAGTTCACGTGTAAATAACTAAATATTCCGGGCCACCATCCACTGTCCTGTCCTCACACACTGTAGTGCACTAACTGTGTGTCACGTCATGTGTAGCCAGGCACGGCAGGCAGTTCACGTGTAAATAACTAAATATTCCAGGCCGCCATCCACTGACCAGTCCTCACACACTGTACTGCACTCACTGTGTGGCATGTAACGTGTAGCCAGGCACGGCAGTCAGTTTACGTGTAAATAACTAAATATTTTAGGGCACCATATACTGACCGTTCCTCACACACTGTACTGCACTGACTGTGTGGCACGTCACGTGTAGCCAGGCTCGGCAGGCAGTTCACGTGTAAATAACTAAATATTCCAGGCCGCCATCCACTGACCGGTCCTCACACACTGTACTTCTCTCACTGTGTGGCACGTCACGTGTAACCAGGCAGTTCACGAGTAGCCAGGTAAGGCAGGCAGTTCACGTGTAAATAACTATATATTTTAGGCCGCCATCCACTGATCGGTCCTCACACACTGTACTGCACTCACTGTGTGGCACGTCACGTGAAGCCAGGCACGGCAGGCAGTTCACGAGTAAATAACTAAATATTCTAGGCCGCCATCCACTGATCGGTCCTCACACGTTGTACTGCACTCACTGTGTGGCACGTCACGTGTAGCCAGGCTCGGCAGGCAGCTCACATGTAAATACCTAAATATTCCAGGCCGCAATCCACTGACCAGTCCTCACACACTGTAGTGCACTCACTGTGTGTCACGTCACGTGTAGCCAGGCACGGCAGGCATTTTACGTGTAAATAACTAAATATTCCGGGCTGCCATCTACTGATCGGTCCTCACACACTGTAGTGCACTCACTGTGTGTCACGTCACGTGTAGCCAGGCACGGCAGGCAGTTCACGTGTAAATAACTTAATATTACAGGCCGCCATCCACTGAACGGTTCTCACACACTGTACTGTACTCACTGTGTGGCACGTCACGTGTAGCCAGACTCGGCAGGCAGTTCACGTGTAAATAACTAAATATTCCAAGCCGCCATCTACTGACCGGTCCTCACACACTGTACTGCACTCACTGTGTGTCACGTCACGTGTAGCCAGGCAAGGCAGGCAGTTCACGTTTAAATAACTAAATATTCTAGGGCGCCATTCACTGACCGTTCCTCACACACTGTACTGCACTCACTGTGTGGCACGTCACGTGTAGCCAGGCTCGTCAGGCATTTCACGTGTAAATAACTAAATATTCCAGGCCGCCATCTACTGACCGGTCCTCACACACTGTACTGCACTCACTGTGTGTCACGTCACGTGTAGCCAGGCAAGGCAGGCAGTTCACGTGTAAATAACTAAATATTTCAGGCCGCCATCCTCTGATCGGTCCTCACACACAGTACTACACTCACTGTGTGGAACGTCACATGTAGCCAGGCACGGCAGGCAGTTCACCTGTAAATAACTAAATATTCCAGGCCGCCATCCACTGACAGGTCCTCACATACTGTACTGCACTCAATGTGTGTCACGTCATGTGTAGCCAGGCACGGCAGGCAGTTCACGTGTAGCCAGGCAAGGCAGGCAGTTCACGTGTAAATAACTAAATATTCCAGGCCGCCTTCCTCTGACCGGTCCTCACACACTGTACTGCACTCACTGTGTGGCACGTCACGTGTAGCCAGGCTCGGCAGGCAGTTTACATGTAAATAACTAAATATTCCAGGCCGCCATCCACTGACCGGTTCTCACACACTGTAGTGCACTCACTGTGTGTCACGTCACGTGTAGCCAGGCAAGGCAGGCAGTTCGAGTGTAAATAACTAAATATTCCATGCCTCCATTCACTGACCGGTCCGCACACACTGTAGTGCACTTACTGTGTGTCACGACACGTATAGCCAGGCACAGCAGCAGTTTACGTGTAAATAACTAAATATTCTAGGGCGCCATCCACTGACCGGTCCTCACACACTGTACTGCACTTACTGTGTGGCACATCGCAAGTAGCCAGTTACAACAGGCAGTTCATGGGTAAATAACTAAATATTCCAGGCCGCCATCCACTGATCGGTCCTCAGACACAGTACTGCACTCACTGTGTGGCACGTCACCTGTAGCCAGGCACGGCAGGCAGTTCACGTGTAAATAACTAAATATTCCAGGCCGCCATCCACCGGTCCTCACACACTGTAGTGCACTCACTGTGTGTCACGTCACGTGTAGCCAGGCAAGGCAGGCAGTTCGAGTGTAAATAACTAAATATTTCTGGCCGCCATCCACTGACCAGTCCTCACACACTGTAGTGCACATACTGTGTGTCACGTCACGTGTAGCCAGGCAAGGCAGGCAGTTCGAGTGTAAATAACTAAATATTCCAAGCCCCAATCCACTGATCGGTCTTCACACACTGGTCTGCACTCACTGTGTGGCACGTCACGTGTAGCCAGGCACGGCAGGCAGTTCACGTGTAAATAACTAAATATTCTAGGTCGCCATCCACTGACCGTTCCTCACACACTGTACTGCACTCACTGTGTGGCACGTCACGTGTAGCCAGGCTCGGCAGGTAGTTTACGTGTAAATAACTAAATATTCCAGGCCGCCATCCACTGATCGGTCCTCACACACTGTACTGCATGCACTGTGTGGCACATCGCAAGTAGCCAGTTACAACAGGCAGTTCATGGGTAAATAACTAAATATTCCCGGCCGCCATCCATTGGTCGGTCCTCACACACTGTAGTGCACTCACTGTGTGGCACGTCACGTGTAGCCAGGCACGGCAGGCATTTCACGTGTAAATAACTAAATATTCCTGGCCGCCATCCACTGATCGGTTCTCACACACTGTACTGCACTCACTGTGTGGCACGTCACGTGTAAATAACTAAATATTCCAGGCCGCCATCCACTAATCGGTCCTCACATACTGCACTGCACTCACTGTGTGGCACTTCACGTGTAAATAACTAAATATTCCAGGCCGCCATCCACCGACCGGTCCTCACACTCTGAACTGCTCTTACTGTGTGATCACGTCACATGTAGCCAGGTACGGCAGGCAGTTCACATGTAAATAACTAATTATTCCAGGCTGCCATCCACCGACCGGTCCTCACACACTGTACTGCACTCACTGTGTAACACGTCACAAGTAGCGAGGGACGGCAGGCAGCTCACGTGTAAATAACTAAATATTCCAGGCTGCCATCAACTGACCGGTCCTCACACACTGTACTGCACTCACTGTGTGGGACATCGCAACTAGCCAGGCACGGCAGGCAGTTTACGGGTAAATAACTAAATATTCCAGGCCACCATCCACTAACCGGTCCTCACACACTGTACTGCACTCACTGTGTGGCACATCGCAAGTAGCTAGTTACAACAGGCAGTTCATGGGTAAATAACTAAATATTCCAGGCCGCCATCCACTAATCGGTCCTCACACACAGTACTGCACTCACTGTGTGGCACATCACGTGTAGCCAGGCACGGCAGACAGTTCACGTGTAAATAACTAAATATTCCAAGCCGCCATTCACTGACCGGTCCTAACACACTGTAGTGCACTCACTGTGTGTCACGTCACGTGTAGCAAGTTACAACAGGCAGTTCATGGGTAAATAACTAAATATTTCAGGCCGCCATCCACTGATCGGTCCTCACACACTGTACTGCACTCACTGTGTGGCACATCGCAAGTAGCCAGTTACAACAGGCAGTTCATGGGTAAATAACTAAATATTCCAGGCCGCCATCCACTGATCGGTCCTCACACACAGTACTGCACTCACTGTGTGGCACGTCACGTGTAGCCAGGCACGGCAGGCAGTTCACGTGTAAATAACTAAATATTCCAGGCCGCCATCCACTGACCAGTCCTCACACACTGTACTGCACTCACTGTGTGGCATGTAACGTGTAGCCAGGCACGGCAGTCAGTTTACGTGTAAATAACTAAATATTTTAGGGCACCATATAATGACCGTTCCTCACACACTGTACTGCACTGACTGTGTGGCACGTCACGTGTAGCCAGGCTCGGCAGGCAGTTCATGTGTAAATAACTAAATATTCCAGGCCGCCATCCACTGACCGGTCCTCACACACTGTACTGCTCTCACTGTGTGGCACGTCACGTGTAACCAGGCAGTTCACGAGTAGCCAGGTAAGGCAGGCAGTTCACGTGTAAATAACTATATATTTTAGGCCGCCATCCACTGATCGGTCCTCACACACTGTACTGCACTCACTGTGTGGCACGTCACGTGAAGCCAGGCACGGCAGGCAGTTCACGAGTAAATAACTAAATATTCTAGGCCGCCATCCACTGATCGGTCCTCACACGTTGTACTGCACTCACTGTGTGGCACGTCACGTGTAGCCAGGCTCGGCAGGCAGCTCACATGTAAATACCTAAATATTCCAGGCCGCCATCCACTGACCAGTCCTCACACACTGTAGTGCACTCACTGTGTGTCACGTCACGTGTAGCCAGGCACGGCAGGCATTTTACGTGTAAATAACTAAATATTCCGGGCTGCCATCTACTGATCGGTCCTCACACACTGTAGTGCACTCACTGTGTGTCACGTCACGTGTAGCCAGGCACGGCAGGCAGTTCACGTGTAAATAACTTAATATTACAGGCCGCCATCCACTGACCGGTTCTCACACACTGTACTGCACTCACTGTGTGGCACGTCACGTGTAGCCAGACTCGGCAGGCAGTTCACGTGTAAATAACTAAATATTCCAAGCCGCCATCTACTGACCGGTCCTCACACACTGTACTGCACTCACTGTGTGTCACGTCACGTGTAGCCAGGCAAGGCAGGCAGTTCACGTGTAAATAACTAAATATTCTAGGGCGCCATCCACTGACCCTTCCTCACACACTGTACTGCACTCACTGTGTGGCACGTCACGTGTAGCCAGGCACGGCAGGCATTTCACGTGTAAATAACTAAATATTCCTGGCCGCCATCCACTGATCGGTTCTCACACACTGTACTGCACTCACTGTGTGGCACGTCACGTGTAAATAACTAAATATTCCAGGCCGCCATCCACTAATCGGTCCTCACATACTGCACTGCACTCACTGTGTGGCACTTCACGTGTAAATAACTAAATATTCCAGGCCGCCATCCACCGACCGGTCCTCACACTCTGAACTGCTCTTACTGTGTGATCACGTCACATGTAGCCAGGTACGGCAGGCAGTTCACATGTAAATAACTAATTATTCCAGGCTGCCATCCACCGACCGGTCCTCACACACTGTACTGCACTCACTGTGTAACACGTCACAAGTAGCGAGGGACGGCAGGCAGCTCACGTGTAAATAACTAAATATTCCAGGCTGCCATCAACTGACCGGTCCTAACACACTGTACTGCACTCACTGTGTGGGACATCGCAACTAGCCAGGCACAACAGGCAGTTTACGGGTAAATAACTAAATATTCCAGGCCGCCATCCACTAACCGGTCCTCACACACTGTACTGCACTCACTGTGTGGCACATCGCAAGTAGCTAGTTACAACAGGCAGTTCATGTGTAAATAACTAAATATTCCAGGCCGCCATCCACTAATCGGTCCTCACACACAGTACTGCACTCACTGTGTGGCACATCACGTGTAGCCAGGCACGGCAGACAGTTCACGTGTAAATAACTAAATATTCCAAGCCGCCATTCACTGACCGGTCCTAACACACTGTAGTGCACTCACTGTGTGTCACGTCACGTGTAGCAAGTTACAACAGGCAGTTCATGGGTAAATAACTAAATATTTCAGGCCGCCATCCACTGATCGGTCCTCACACACTGTACTGCACTCACTGTGTGGCACATCGCAAGTAGCCAGTTACAACAGGCAGTTCATGGGTAAATAACTAAATATTCCAGGCCGCCATCCACTGATCGGTCCTCACACACAGTACTGCACTCACTGTGTGGCACGTCACGTGTAGCCAGGCACGGCAGGCAGTTCACGTGTAAATAACTAAATATTCCGGGACGCCATCCACTGATCGGTCCTAACACTCTCTACTGCACTCACTGTGTGGCATGCCACGTGTAGCCAGGCACGGCAGGCAGTTCACGTGTAAATAACTAAATATTCCGGGCCACCATCCACTCTCCGGTCCTCACACACTGTAGTGCACTAACTGTGTGTCACGTCATGTGTAGCCAGGCACGGCAGGCAGTTCACGTGTAAATAACTAAATATTCCAGGCCGCCATCCACTGACCAGTCCTCACACACTGTAATGCACTCACTGTGTGGCATGTAACGTGTAGCCAGGCACGGCAGTCAGTTTACGTGTAAATAACTAAATATTTTAGGGCACCATATACTGACCGTTCCTCACACACTGTACTGCACTGACTGTGTGGCACGTCACGTGTAGCCAGGCTCGGCAGGCAGTTCACGTGTAAATAACTAAATATTCCAGGCCGCCATCCACTGACCGGTCCTCACACACTGTACTGCTCTCACTGTGTGGCACGTCACGTGTAACCAGGCAGTTCACGAGTAGCCAGGTAAGGCAGGCAGTTCACGTGTAAATAACTATATATTTTAGGCCGCCATCCACTGATCGGTCCTCACACACTGTACTGCACTCACTGTGTGGCACGTCACGTGAAGCCAGGCACGGCAGGCAGTTCACGAGTAAATAAATAAATATTCTAGGCCGCCATCCACTGATCGGTCCTCACACGTTGTACTGCACTCACTGTGTGGCACGTCACGTGTAGCCAGGCTCGGCAGGCAGCTCACATGTAAATACCTAAATATTCCAGGCCGCCATCCACTGACCAGTCCTCACACACTGTAGTGCACTCACTGTGTGTCACGTCACGTGTAGCCAGGCACGGCAGGCATTTTACGTGTAAATAACTAAATATTCCGGGCTGCCATCTACTGATCGGTCCTCACACACTGTAGTGCACTCACTGTGTGTCACGTCACGTGTAGCCAGGCACGGCAGGCAGTTCACGTGTAAATAACTTAATATTACAGGCCGCCATCCACTGACCGGTTCTCACACACTGTACTGCACTCACTGTGTGGCACGTCACGTGTAGCCAGACTCGGCAGGCAGTTCACGTGTAAATAACTAAATATTCCAGGCCGCCATCTACTGACCGGTCCTCACACACTGTACTGCACTCACTGTGTGTCACGTCACGTGTAGCCAGGCAAGGCAGGCAGTTCACGTGTAAATAACTAAATATTCTAGGGCGCCATCCACTGACCGTTCCTCACACACTGTACTGCACTCACTGTGTGGCACGTCACGTGTAGCCAGGCTCGTCAGGCAGTTCACGTGTAAATAACTAAATATTCCAGGCCGCCATCTACTGACCGGTCCTCACACACTGTACTGCACTCACTGTGTGTCACGTCACGTGTAGCCAGGCAAGGCAGGCAGTTCACGTGTAAATAACTAAATATTTCAGGCCGCCATCCTCTGATCGGTCCTCACACACAGTACTGCACTCACTGTGTGGAACGTCACATGTAGCCAGGCACGGCAGGCAGTTCACGTGTAAATAACTAAATATTCCAGGCCGCCATCCACTGACCGGTCCTCACACACTGTACTGAACTCAATGTGTGTCACGTCATGTGAAGCCAGGCACGGCAGGCAGTTCACGTGTAGCCAGGCAAGGCAGGCAGTTCACGTGTAAATAACTAAATATTCCAGGCCGCCTTCCTCTGACCGGTCCTCACACACTGTACTGCACTCACTGTGTGGCACGTCACGTGTAGCCAGGCTCGGCAGGCAGTTTACATGTAAATAACTAAATATTCCAGGCCGCCATCCACTGACCGGTTCTCACACACTGTAGTGCACTCACTGTGTGTCACGTCACGTGTAGCCAGGCAAGGCAGGCAGTTCGAGTGTAAATAACTAAATATTCCATGCCTCCATTCACTGACCGGTCCGCACACACTGTAGTGCACTTACTGTGTGTCACGACACGTATAGCCAGGCACAGCAGCAGTTTACGTGTAAATAACTAAATATTCTAGGGCGCCATCCACTGACCGGTCCTCACACACTGTACTGCACTTACTGTGTGGCACATCGCAAGAAGCCAGTTACAACAGGCAGTTCATGGGTAAATAACTAAATATTCCAGGCCGCCATCCACTGATCGGTCCTCAGACACAGTACTGCAATCACTGTGTGGCACGTCACCTGTAGCCAGGCACGGCAGGCAGTTCACGTGTAAATAACTAAATATTCCAGGCCGCCATCCACCGGTCCTCACACACTGTAGTGCACTCACTGTGTGTCACGTCACGTGTAGCCAGGCACGGCAGGCAGTTCGAGTGTAAATAACTAAATATTTCTGGCCGCCATCCACTGACCAGTCCTCACACACTGTAGTGCACATACTGTGTGTCACGTCACGTGTAGCCAGGCAAGGCAGGCAGTTCGAGTGTAAATAACTAAATATTCCAAGCCCCAATCCACTGATCGGTCTTCACACACTGGTCTGCACTCACTGTGTGGCACGTCACGTGTAGCCAGGCACGGCAGGCAGTTCACGTGTAAATAACTAAATATTCTAGGTCGCCATCCACTGACCGTTCCTCACACACTGTACTGCACTCACTGTGTGGCACGTCACGTGTAGCCAGGCTCGGCAGGTAGTTTACGTGTAAATAACTAAATATTCCAGGCCGCCATTCACTGACCGGTCCTAACACACTGTAGTGCACTCACTGTGTGTCACGTCACGTGTAGCAAGTTACAACAGGCAGTTCATGGGTAAATAACTAAATATTTCAGGCCGCCATCCACTGATCGGTCCTCACACACTGTACTGCACTCACTGTGTGGCACATCGCAAGTAGCCAGTTACAACAGGCAGTTCATGGGTAAATAACTAAATATTCCAGGCCGCCATCCACTGATCGGTCCTCAGACACAGTACTGCACTCACTGTGTGGCACGTCACCTGTAGCCAGGCACGGCAGGCAGTTCACGTGTAAATAACTAAATATTCCAGGCCGCCATCCACCGGTCCTCACACACTGTAGTGCACTCACTGTGTGTCACGTCACGTGTAGCCAGGCAAGGCAGGCAGTTCGAGTGTAAATAACTAAATATTTCTGGCCGCCATCCACTGACCAGTCCTCACACACTGTAGTGCACATACTGTGTGTCACGTCACGTGTAGCCAGGCAAGGCAGGCAGTTCGAGTGTAAATAACTAAATATTCCAAGCCCCAATCCACTGATCGGTCTTCACACACTGGTCTGCACTCACTGTGTGGCACGTCACGTGTAGCCAGGCACGGCAGGCAGTTCACGTGTAAATAACTAAATATTCTAGGTCGCCATCCACTGACCGTTCCTCACACACTGTACTGCACTCACTGTGTGGCACGTCACGTGTAGCCAGGCTCGGCAGGTAGTTTACGTGTAAATAACTAAATATTCCAGGCCGCCATCCACTGATCGGTCCTCACACACTGTACTGCATGCACTGTGTGGCACATCGCAAGTAGCCAGTTACAACAGGCAGTTCATGGGTAAATAACTAAATATTCCCGGCCGCCATCCATTGGTCGGTCCTCACACACTGTAGTGCACTCACTGTGTGGCACGTCACGTGTAGCCAGGCACGGCAGGCATTTCACGTGTAAATAACTAAATATTCCTGGCCGCCATCCACTGATCGGTTCTCACACACTGTACTGCACTCACTGTGTGGCACGTCACGTGTAAATAACTAAATATTCCAGGCCGCCATCCACTAATCGGTCCTCACATACTGCACTGCACTCACTGTGTGGCACTTCACGTGTAAATAACTAAATATTCCAGGCCGCCATCCACCGACCGGTCCTCACACTCTGAACTGCTCTTACTGTGTGATCACGTCACATGTAGCCAGGTACGGCAGGCAGTTCACATGTAAATAACTAATTATTCCAGGCTGCCATCCACCGACCGGTCCTCACACACTGTACTGCACTCACTGTGTAACACGTCACAAGTAGCGAGGGACGGCAGGCAGCTCACGTGTAAATAACTAAATATTCCAGGCTGCCATCAACTGACCGGTCCTCACACACTGTACTGCACTCACTGTGTGGGACATCGCAACTAGCCAGGCACGGCAGGCAGTTTACGGGTAAATAACTAAATATTCCAGGCCACCATCCACTAACCGGTCCTCACACACTGTACTGCACTCACTGTGTGGCACATCGCAAGTAGCTAGTTACAACAGGCAGTTCATGGGTAAATAACTAAATATTCCAGGCCGCCATCCACTAATCGGTCCTCACACACAGTACTGCACTCACTGTGTGGCACATCACGTGTAGCCAGGCACGGCAGACAGTTCACGTGTAAATAACTAAATATTCCAAGCCGCCATTCACTGACCGGTCCTAACACACTGTAGTGCACTCACTGTGTGTCACGTCACGTGTAGCAAGTTACAACAGGCAGTTCATGGGTAAATAACTAAATATTTCAGGCCGCCATCCACTGATCGGTCCTCACACACTGTACTGCACTCACTGTGTGGCACATCGCAAGTAGCCAGTTACAACAGGCAGTTCATGGGTAAATAACTAAATATTCCAGGCCGCCATCCACTGATCGGTCCTCACACACAGTACTGCACTCACTGTGTGGCACGTCACGTGTAGCCAGGCACGGCAGGCAGTTCACGTGTAAATAACTAAATATTCCAGGCCGCCATCCACTGACCAGTCCTCACACACTGTACTGCACTCACTGTGTGGCATGTAACGTGTAGCCAGGCACGGCAGTCAGTTTACGTGTAAATAACTAAATATTTTAGGGCACCATATAATGACCGTTCCTCACACACTGTACTGCACTGACTGTGTGGCACGTCACGTGTAGCCAGGCTCGGCAGGCAGTTCACGTGTAAATAACTAAATATTCCAGGCCGCCATCCACTGACCGGTCCTCACACACTGTACTGCTCTCACTGTGTGGCACGTCACGTGTAACCAGGCAGTTCACGAGTAGCCAGGTAAGGCAGGCAGTTCACGTGTAAATAACTATATATTTTAGGCCGCCATCCACTGATCGGTCCTCACACACTGTACTGCACTCACTGTGTGGCACGTCACGTGAAGCCAGGCACGGCAGGCAGTTCACGAGTAAATAACTAAATATTCTAGGCCGCCATCCACTGATCGGTCCTCACACGTTGTACTGCACTCACTGTGTGGCACGTCACGTGTAGCCAGGCTCGGCAGGCAGCTCACATGTAAATACCTAAATATTCCAGGCCGCCATCCACTGACCAGTCCTCACACACTGTAGTGCACTCACTGTGTGTCACGTCACGTGTAGCCAGGCACGGCAGGCATTTTACGTGTAAATAACTAAATATTCCGGGCTGCCATCTACTGATCGGTCCTCACACACTGTAGTGCACTCACTGTGTGTCACGTCACGTGTAGCCAGGCACGGCAGGCAGTTCACGTGTAAATAACTTAATATTACAGGCCGCCATCCACTGACCGGTTCTCACACACTGTACTGCACTCACTGTGTGGCACGTCACGTGTAGCCAGACTCGGCAGGCAGTTCACGTGTAAATAACTAAATATTCCAAGCCGCCATCTACTGACCGGTCCTCACACACTGTACTGCACTCACTGTGTGTCACGTCACGTGTAGCCAGGCAAGGCAGGCAGTTCACGTGTAAATAACTAAATATTCTAGGGCGCCATCCACTGACCCTTCCTCACACACTGTACTGCACTCACTGTGTGGCACGTCACGTGTAGCCAGGCACGGCAGGCATTTCACGTGTAAATAACTAAATATTCCTGGCCGCCATCCACTGATCGGTTCTCACACACTGTACTGCACTCACTGTGTGGCACGTCACGTGTAAATAACTAAATATTCCAGGCCGCCATCCACTAATCGGTCCTCACATACTGCACTGCACTCACTGTGTGGCACTTCACGTGTAAATAACTAAATATTCCAGGCCGCCATCCACCGACCGGTCCTCACACTCTGAACTGCTCTTACTGTGTGATCACGTCACATGTAGCCAGGTACGGCAGGCAGTTCACATGTAAATAACTAATTATTCCAGGCTGCCATCCACCGACCGGTCCTCACACACTGTACTGCACTCACTGTGTAACACGTCACAAGTAGCGAGGGACGGCAGGCAGCTCACGTGTAAATAACTAAATATTCCAGGCTGCCATCAACTGACCGGTCCTAACACACTGTACTGCACTCACTGTGTGGGACATCGCAACTAGCCAGGCACAACAGGCAGTTTACGGGTAAATAACTAAATATTCCAGGCCACCATTCACTAACCGGTCCTCACACACTGTACTGCACTCACTGTGTGGCACATCGCAAGTAGCTAGTTACAACAGGCAGTTCATGGGTAAATAACTAAATATTCCAGGCCGCCATCCACTAATCGGTCCTCACACACAGTACTGCACTCACTGTGTGGCACATCACGTGTAGCCAGGCACGGCAGACAGTTCACGTGTAAATAACTAAATATTCCAAGCCGCCATTCACTGACCGGTCCTAACACACTGTAGTGCACTCACTGTGTGTCACGTCACGTGTAGCAAGTTACAACAGGCAGTTCATGGGTAAATAACTAAATATTTCAGGCCGCCATCCACTGATCGGTCCTCACACACTGTACTGCACTCACTGTGTGGCACATCGCAAGTAGCCAGTTACAACAGGCAGTTCATGGGTAAATAACTAAATATTCCAGGCCGCCATCCACTGATCGGTCCTCACACACAGTACTGCACTCACTGTGTGGCACGTCACGTGTAGCCAGGCACGGCAGGCAGTTCACGTGTAAATAACTAAATATTCCGGGACGCCATCCACTGATCGGTCCTAACACTCTCTACTGCACTCACTGTGTGGCATGCCACGTGTAGCCAGGCACGGCAGGCAGTTCACGTGTAAATAACTAAATATTCCGGGCCACCATCCACTCTCCGGTCCTCACACACTGTAGTGCACTAACTGTGTGTCACGTCATGTGTAGCCAGGCACGGCAGGCAGTTCACGTGTAAATAACTAAATATTCCAGGCCGCCATCCACTGACCAGTCCTCACACACTGTAATGCACTCACTGTGTGGCATGTAACGTGTAGCCAGGCACGGCAGTCAGTTTACGTGTAAATAACTAAATATTTTAGGGCACCATATACTGACCGTTCCTCACACACTGTACTGCACTGACTGTGTGGCACGTCACGTGTAGCCAGGCTCGGCAGGCAGTTCACGTGTAAATAACTAAATATTCCAGGCCGCCATCCACTGACCGGTCCTCACACACTGTACTGCTCTCACTGTGTGGCACGTCACGTGTAACCAGGCAGTTCACGAGTAGCCAGGTAAGGCAGGCAGTTCACGTGTAAATAACTATATATTTTAGGCCGCCATCCACTGATCGGTCCTCACACACTGTACTGCACTCACTGTGTGGCACGTCACGTGAAGCCAGGCACGGCAGGCAGTTCACGAGTAAATAACTAAATATTCTAGGCCGCCATCCACTGATCGGTCCTCACACGTTGTACTGCACTCACTGTGTGGCACGTCACGTGTAGCCAGGCTCGGCAGGCAGCTCACATGTAAATACCTAAATATTCCAGGCTGCCATCCACTGACCAGTCCTCACACACTGTAGTGCACTCACTGTGTGTCACGTCACGTGTAGCCAGGCACGGCAGGCATTTTACGTGTAAATAACTAAATATTCCGGGCTGCCATCTACTGATCGGTCCTCACACACTGTAGTGCACTCACTGTGTGTCACGTCACGTGTAGCCAGGCACGGCAGGCAGTTCACGTGTAAATAACTTAATATTACAGGCCGCCATCCACTGACCGGTTCTCACACACTGTACTGCACTCACTGTGTGGCACGTCACGTGTAGCCAGACTCGGCAGGCAGTTCACGTGTAAATAACTAAATATTCCAGGCCGCCATCTACTGACCGGTCCTCACACACTGTACTGCACTCACTGTGTGTCACGTCACGTGTAGCCAGGCAAGGCAGGCAGTTCACGTGTAAATAACTAAATATTCTAGGGCGCCATCCACTGACCGTTCCTCACACACTGTACTGCACTCACTGTGTGGCACGTCACGTGTAGCCAGGCTCGTCAGGCAGTTCACGTGTAAATAACTAAATATTCCAGGCCGCCATCTACTGACCGGTCCTCACACACTGTACTGCACTCACTGTGTGTCACGTCACGTGTAGCCAGGCAAGGCAGGCAGTTCACGTGTAAATAACTAAATATTTCAGGCCGCCATCCTCTGATCGGTCCTCACACACAGTACTGCACTCACTGTGTGGAACGTCACATGTAGCCAGGCACGGCAGGCAGTTCACGTGTAAATAACTAAATATTCCAGGCCGCCATCCACTGACCGGTCCTCACACACTGTACTGAACTCAATGTGTTTCACGTCATGTGAAGCCAGGCACGGCAGGCAGTTCACGTGTAGCCAGGCAAGGCAGGCAGTTCACGTGTAAATAACTAAATATTCCAGGCCGCCTTCCTCTGACCGGTCCTCACACACTGTACTGCACTCACTGTGTGGCACGTCACGTGTAGCCAGGCTCGGCAGGCAGTTTACATGTAAATAACTAAATATTCCAGGCCGCCATCCACTGACCGGTTCTCACACACTGTAGTGCACTCACTGTGTGTCACGTCACGTGTAGCCAGGCAAGGCAGGCAGTTCGAGTGTAAATAACTAAATATTCCATGCCTCCATTCACTGACCGGTCCGCACACACTGTAGTGCACTTACTGTGTGTCACGACACGTATAGCCAGGCACAGCAGCAGTTTACGTGTAAATAACTAAATATTCTAGGGCGCCATCCACTGACCGGTCCTCACACACTGTACTGCACTTACTGTGTTGCACATCGCAAGAAGCCAGTTACAACAGGCAGTTCATGGGTAAATAACTAAATATTCCAGGCCGCCATCCACTGATCGGTCCTCAGACACAGTACTGCACTCACTGTGTGGCACGTCACCTGTAGCCAGGCACGGCAGGCAGTTCACGTGTAAATAACTAAATATTCCAGGCCGCCATCCACCGGTCCTCACACACTGTAGTGCACTCACTGTGTGTCACGTCACGTGTAGCCAGGCACGGCAGGCAGTTCGAGTGTAAATAACTAAATATTTCTGGCCGCCATCCACTGACCAGTCCTCACACACTGTAGTGCACATACTGTGTGTCACGTCACGTGTAGCCAGGCAAGGCAGGCAGTTCGAGTGTAAATAACTAAATATTCCAAGCCCCAATCCACTGATCGGTCTTCACACACTGGTCTGCACTCACTGTGTGGCACGTCACGTGTAGCCAGGCACGGCAGGCAGTTCACGTGTAAATAACTAAATATTCTAGGTCGCCATCCACTGACCGTTCCTCACACACTGTACTGCACTCACTGTGTGGCACGTCACGTGTAGCCAGGCTCGGCAGGTAGTTTACGTGTAAATAACTAAATATTCCAGGCCGCCATTCACTGACCGGTCCTAACACACTGTAGTGCACTCACTGTGTGTCACGTCACGTGTAGCAAGTTACAACAGGCAGTTCATGGGTAAATAACTAAATATTTCAGGCCGCCATCCACTGATCGGTCCTCACACACTGTACTGCACTCACTGTGTGGCACATCGCAAGTAGCCAGTTACAACAGGCAGTTCATGGGTAAATAACTAAATATTCCAGGCCGCCATCCACTGATCGGTCCTCACACACAGTACTGCACTCACTGTGTGGCACGTCACGTGTAGCCAGGCACGGCAGGCAGTTCACGTGTAAATAACTAAATATTCCGGGACGCCATCCACTGATCGGTCCTAACACTCTCTACTGCACTCACTGTGTGGCATGCCACGTGTAGCCAGGCACGGCAGGCAGTTCACGTGTAAATAACTAAATATTCCGGGCCACCATCCACTGTCCGGTCCTCACACACTGTAGTGCACTAACTGTGTGTCACGTCATGTGTAGCCAGGCACGGCAGGCAGTTCACGTGTAAATAACTAAATATTCCAGGCCGCCATCCACTGACCAGTCCTCACACACTGTACTGCACTCACTGTGTGGCATGTAACGTGTAGCCAGGCACGGCAGTCAGTTTACGTGTAAATAACTAAATATTTTAGGGCACCATATACTGACCGTTCCTCACACACTGTACTGCACTGACTGTGTGGCACGTCACGTGTAGCCAGGCTCGGCAGGCAGTTCACGTGTAAATAACTAAATATTCCAGGCCGCCATCCACTGACCGGTCCTCACACACTGTACTGCTCTCACTGTGTGGCACGTCACGTGTAACCAGGCAGTTCACGAGTAGCCAGGTAAGGCAGGCAGTTCACGTGTAAATAACTATATATTTTAGGCCGCCATCCACTGATCGGTCCTCACACACTGTACTGCACTCACTGTGTGGCACGTCACGTGAAGCCAGGCACGGCAGGCAGTTCACGAGTAAATAACTAAATATTCTAGGCCGCCATCCACTGATCAGTCCTCACACGTTGTACTGCACTCACTGTGTGGCACGTCACGTGTAGCCAGGCTCGGCAGGCAGCTCACATGTAAATACCTAAATATTCCAGGCCGCCATCCACTGACCAGTCCTCACACACTGTAGTGCACTCACTGTGTGTCACGTCACGTGTAGCCAGGCACGGCAGGCATTTTACGTGTAAATAACTAAATATTCCGGGCTGCCATCTACTGATCGGTCCTCACACACTGTAGTGCACTCACTGTGTGTCACGTCACGTGTAGCCAGGCACGGCAGGCAGTTCACGTGTAAATAACTTAATATTACAGGCCGCCATCCACTGACCGGTTCTCACACACTGTACTGTACTCACTGTGTGGCACGTCACGTGTAGCCAGACTCGGCAGGCAGTTCACGTGTAAATAACTAAATATTCCAGGCCGCCATCTACTGACCGGTCCTCACACACTGTACTGCACTCACTGTGTGTCACGTCACGTGTAGCCAGGCAAGGCAGGCAGTTCACGTGTAAATAACTAAATATTCTAGGGCGCCATCCACTGACCGTTCCTCACACACTGTACTGCACTCACTGTGTGGCACATCACGTGTAGCCAGGCTCGTCAGGCAGTTCACGTGTAAATAACTAAATATTCCAGGCCGCCATCTACTGACCGGTCCTCACACACTGTACTGCACTCACTGTGTGTCACGTCACGTGTAGCCAGGCAAGGCAGGCAGTTCACGTGTAAATAACTAAATATTTCAGGCCGCCATCCTCTGATCGGTCCTCACACACAGTACTGCACTCACTGTGTGGAACGTCACATGTAGCCAGGCACGGCAGGCAGTTCACCTGTAAATAACTAAATATTCCAGGACGCCATCCACTGACCGGTCCTCACACACTGTACTGCACTCAATGTGTGTCACGTCATGTGTAGCCAGGCACGGCAGGCAGTTCACGTGTAGCCAGGCAAGGCAGGCAGTTCACGTGTAAATAACTAAATATTCCAGGCCGCCTTCCTCTGACCGGTCCTCACACACTGTACTGCACTCACTGTGTGGCACGTCACGTGTAGCCAGGCTCGGCAGGCAGTTTACATGTAAATAACTAAATATTCCAGGCCGCCATCCACTGACCGGTTCTCACACACTGTAGTGCACTCACTGTGTGTCACGTCACGTGTAGCCAGGCAAGGCAGGCAGTTCGAGTGTAAATAACTAAATATTCCATGCCTCCATTCACTGACCGGTCCGCACACACTGTAGTGCACTTACTGTGTGTCACGACACGTATAGCCAGGCACAGCAGCAGTTTACGTGTAAATAACTAAATATTCTAGGGCGCCATCCACTGACCGGTCCTCACACACTGTACTGCACTTACTGTGTGGCACATCGCAAGTAGCCAGTTACAACAGGCAGTTCATGGGTAAATAACTAAATATTCCAGGCCGCCATCCACTGATCGGTCCTCAGACACAGTACTGCACTCACTGTGTGGCACGTCACCTGTAGCCAGGCACGGCAGGCAGTTCACGTGTAAATAACTAAATATTCCAGGCCGCCATCCACCGGTCCTCACACACTGTAGTGCACTCACTGTGTGTCACGTCACGTGTAGCCAGGCAAGGCAGGCAGTTCGAGTGTAAATAACTAAATATTTCTGGCCGCCATCCACTGACCAGTCCTCACACACTGTAGTGCACATACTGTGTGTCACGTCACGTGTAGCCAGGCAAGGCAGGCAGTTCGAGTGTAAATAACTAAATATTCCAAGCCCCAATCCACTGATCGGTCTTCACACACTGGTCTGCACTCACTGTGTGGCACGTCACGTGTAGCCAGGCACGGCAGGCAGTTCACGTGTAAATAACTAAATATTCTAGGTCGCCATCCACTGACCGTTCCTCACACACTGTACTGCACTCACTGTGTGGCACGTCACGTGTAGCCAGGCTCGGCAGGTAGTTTACGTGTAAATAACTAAATATTCCAGGCCGCCATCCACTGATCGGTTCTCACACACTGTACTGCACTCACTGTGTGGCACGTCACGTGTAAATAACTAAATATTCCAGGCCGCCATCCACTAATCGGTCCTCACATACTGCACTGCACTCACTGTGTGGCACTTCACGTGTAAATAACTAAATATTCCAGGCCGCCATCCACCGACCGGTCCTCACACTCTGAACTGCTCTTACTGTGTGATCACGTCACATGTAGCCAGGTACGGCAGGCAGTTCACATGTAAATAACTAATTATTCCAGGCTGCCATCCACCGACCGGTCCTCACACACTGTACTGCACTCACTGTGTAACACGTCACAAGTAGCGAGGGACGTCAGGCAGCTCACGTGTAAATAACTAAATATTCCAGGCTGCCATCAACTGACCGGTCCTCACACACTGTACTGCACTCACTGTGTGGGACATCGCAACTAGCCAGGCACGGCAGGCAGTTTACGGGTAAATAACTAAATATTCCAGGCCACCATCCACTAACCGGTCCTCACACACTGTACTGCACTCACTGTGTGGCACATCGCAAGTAGCTAGTTACAACAGGCAGTTCATGGGTAAATAACTAAATATTCCAGGCCGCCATCCACTAATCGGTCCTCACACACAGTACTGCACTCACTGTGTGGCACATCACGTGTAGCCAGGCACGGCAGACAGTTCACGTGTAAATAACTAAATATTCCAAGCCGCCATTCACTGACCGGTCCTAACACACTGTAGTGCACTCACTGTGTGTCACGTCACGTGTAGCAAGTTACAACAGGCAGTTCATGGGTAAATAACTAAATATTTCAGGCCGCCATCCACTGATCGGTCCTCACACACTGTACTGCACTCACTGTGTGGCACATCGCAAGTAGCCAGTTACAACAGGCAGTTCATGGGTAAATAACTAAATATTCCAGGCCGCCATCCACTGATCGGTCCTCACACACAGTACTGCACTCACTGTGTGGCACGTCACGTGTAGCCAGGCACGGCAGGCAGTTCACGTGTAAATAACTAAATATTCCAGGCCGCCATCCACTGACCAGTCCTCACACACTGTACTGCACTCACTTTGTGGCATGTAACGTGTAGCCAGGCACGGCAGTCAGTTTACGTGTAAATAACTAAATATTTTAGGGCACCATATAATGACCGTTCCTCACACACTGTACTGCACTGACTGTGTGGCACGTCACGTGTAGCCAGGCTCGGCAGGCAGTTCACGTGTAAATAACTAAATATTCCAGGCCGCCATCCACTGACCGGTCCTCACACACTGTACTGCTCTCACTGTGTGGCACGTCACGTGTAACCAGGCAGTTCACGAGTAGCCAGGTAAGGCAGGCAGTTCACGTGTAAATAACTATATATTTTAGGCCGCCATCCACTGATCGGTCCTCACACACTGTACTGCACTCACTGTGTGGCACGTCACGTGAAGCCAGGCACGGCAGGCAGTTCACGAGTAAATAACTAAATATTCTAGGCCGCCATCCACTGATCGGTCCTCACACGTTGTACTGCACTCACTGTGTGGCACGTCACGTGTAGCCAGGCTCGGCAGGCAGCTCACATGTAAATACCTAAATATTCCAGGCCGCCATCCACTGACCAGTCCTCACACACTGTAGTGCACTCACTGTGTGTCACGTCACGTGTAGCCAGGCACGGCAGGCATTTTACGTGTAAATAACTAAATATTCCGGGCTGCCATCTACTGATCGGTCCTCACACACTGTAGTGCACTCACTGTGTGTCACGTCACGTGTAGCCAGGCACGGCAGGCAGTTCACGTGTAAATAACTTAATATTAAAGGCCGCCATCCACTGACCGGTTCTCACACACTGTACTGCACTCACTGTGTGGCACGTCACGTGTAGCCAGACTCGGCAGGCAGTTCACGTGTAAATAACTAAATATTCCAGGCCGCCATCTACTGACCGGTCCTCACACACTGTACTGCACTCACTGTGTGTCACGTCACGTGTAGCCAGGCAAGGCAGGCAGTTCACGTGTAAATAACTAAATATTCTAGGGCGCCATCCACTGACCGTTCCTCACACACTGTACTGCACTCACTGTGTGGCACGTCACGTGTAGCCAGGCACGGCAGGCATTTCACGTGTAAATAACTAAATATTCCTGGCCGCCATCCACTGATCGGTTCTCACACACTGTACTGCACTCACTGTGTGGCACGTCACGTGTAAATAACTAAATATTCCAGGCCGCCATCCACTAATCGGTCCTCACATACTGCACTGCACTCACTGTGTGGCACTTCACGTGTAAATAACTAAATATTCCAGGCCGCCATCCACCGACCGGTCCTCACACTCTGAACTGCTCTTACTGTGTGATCACGTCACATGTAGCCAGGTACGGCAGGCAGTTCACATGTAAATAACTAATTATTCCAGGCTGCCATCCACCGACCGGTCCTCACACACTGTACTGCACTCACTGTGTAACACGTCACAAGTAGCGAGGGACGGCAGGCAGCTCACGTGTAAATAACTAAATATTCCAGGCTGCCATCAACTGACCGGTCCTCACACACTGTACTGCACTCACTGTGTGGGACATCGCAACTAGCCAGGCACGGCAGGCAGTTTACGGGTAAATAACTAAATATTCCAGGCCACCATTCACTAACCGGTCCTCACACACTGTACTGCACTCACTGTGTGGCACATCGCAAGTAGCTAGTTACAACAGGCAGTTCATGGGTAAATAACTAAATATTCCAGGCCGCCATCCACTAATCGGTCCTCACACACAGTACTGCACTCACTGTGTGGCACATCACGTGTAGCCAGGCACGGCAGACAGTTCACGTGTAAATAACTAAATATTCCAAGCCGCCATTCACTGACCGGTCCTAACACACTGTAGTGCACTCACTGTGTGTCACGTCACGTGTAGCAAGTTACAACAGGCAGTTCATGGGTAAATAACTAAATATTTCAGGCCGCCATCCACTGATCGGTCCTCACACACTGTACTGCACTCACTGTGTGGCACATCGCAAGTAGCCAGTTACAACAGGCAGTTCATGGGTAAATAACTAAATATTCCAGGCCGCCATCCACTGATCGGTCCTCACACACAGTACTGCACTCACTGTGTGGCACGTCAAGTGTAGCCAGGCACGGCAGGCAGTTCACGTGTAAATAACTAAATATTCCGGGACGCCATCCACTGATGGGTCCTAACACTCTCTACTGCACTCACTGTGTGGCATGCCACGTGTAGCCAGGCACGGCAGGCAGTTCACGTGTAAATAACTAAATATTCCGGGCCACCATCCACTGTCCGGTCCTCACACACTGTAGTGCACTAACTGTGTGTCACGTCATGTGTAGCCAGGCACGGCAGGCAGTTCACGTGTAAATAACTAAATATTCCAGGCCGCCATCCACTGACCAGTCCTCACACACTGTACTGCACTCACTGTGTGGCATGTAACGTGTAGCCAGGCACGGCAGTCAGTTTACGTGTAAATAACTAAATATTTTAGGGCACCATATAATGACCGTTCCTCACACACTGTACTGCACTGACTGTGTGGCACGTCACGTGTAGCCAGGCTCGGCAGGCAGTTCACGTGTAAATAACTAAATATTCCAGGCCGCCATCCACTGACCGGTCCTCACACACTGTACTGCTCTCACTGTGTGGCACGTCACTTGTAACCAGGCAGTTCACGAGTAGCCAGGTAAGGCAGGCAGTTCACGTGTAAATAACTATATATTTTAGGCCGCCATCCACTGATCGGTCCTCACACACTGTACTGCACTCACTGTGTGGCACGTCACGTGAAGCCAGGCACGGCAGGCAGTTCACGAGTAAATAACTAAATATTCTAGGCCGCCATCCACTGATCGGTCCTCACACGTTGTACTGCACTCACTGTGTGGCACGTCACGTGTAGCCAGGCTCGGCAGGCAGCTCACATGTAAATACCTAAATATTCCAGGCCGCCATCCACTGACCAGTCCTCACACACTGTAGTGCACTCACTGTGTGTCACGTCACGTGTAGCCAGGCACGGCAGGCATTTTACGTGTAAATAACTAAATATTCCGGGCTGCCATCTACTGATCGGTCCTCACACACTGTAGTGCACTCACTGTGTGTCACGTCACGTGTAGCCAGGCACGGCAGGCAGTTCACGTGTAAATAACTAAATATTACAGGCCGCCATCCACTGACCGGTTCTCACACACTGTACTGCACTCACTGTGTGGCACGTCACGTGTAGCCAGACTCGGCAGGCAGTTCACGTGTAAATAACTAAATATTCCAGGCCGTTATCTACTGACCGGTCCTCACACACTGTACTGCACTCACTGTGTGTCACGTCACGTGTAGCCAGGCAAGGCAGGCAGTTCACGTGTAAATAACTAAATATTCTAGGGCGCCATCCACTAACCGTTCCTCACACACTGTACTGCACTCACTGTGTGGCACGTCATGTGTAGCCAGGCACGGCAGGCATTTCACGTGTAAATAACTAAATATTCCTGGCCGCCATCCATTGATCGGTTCTCACACACTGTACTGCACTCACTGTGTGGCACGTCACGTGTAAATAACTAAATATTCCAGGCCGCCATCCACTAATCGGTCCTCACATACTGCACTGCACTCACTGTGTGGCACTTCACGTGTAAATAACTAAATATTCCAGGCCGCCATCCACCGACCGGTCCTCACACTCTGAACTGCTCTTACTGTGTGATCACGTCACATGTAGCCAGGTACGGCAGGCAGTTCACATGTAAATAACTAATTATTCCAGGCTGCCATCCACCGACCGGTCCTCACACACTGTACTGCACTCACTGTGTAACACGTCACAAGTAGCGAGGGACGGCAGGCAGCTCACGTGTAAATAACTAAATATTCCAGGCTGCCATCAACTGACCGGTCCTCACACACTGTACTGCACTCACTGTGTGGGACATCGCAACTAGCCAGGCACAACAGGCAGTTTACGGGTAAATAACTAAATATTCCAGGCCGCCATCCACTAACCGGTCCTCACACACTGTACTGCACTCACTGTGTGGCACATCGCAAGTAGCTAGTTACAACAGGCAGTTCATGGGTAAATAACTAAATATTCCAGGCCGCCATCCACTAATCGGTCCTCACACACAGTACTGCACTCACTGTGTGGCACATCACGTGTAGCCAGGCACGGCAGACAGTTCACGTGTAAATAACTAAATATTCCAAGCCGCCATTCACTGACCGGTCCTAACACACTGTAGTGCACTCACTGTGTGTCACGTCACGTGTAGCAAGTTACAACAGGCAGTTCATGGGTAAATAACTAAATATTTCAGGCCGCCATCCACTGATCGGTCCTCACACACTGTACTGCACTCACTGTGTGGCACATCGCAAGTAGCCAGTTACAACAGGCAGTTCATGGGTAAATAACTAAATATTCCAGGCCGCCATCCACTGATCGGTCCTCACACACAGTACTGCACTCACTGTGTGGCACGTCACGTGTAGCCAGGCACGGCAGGCAGTTCACGTGTAAATAACTAAATATTCCGGGACGCCATCCACTGATCGGTCCTAACACTCTCTACTGCACTCACTGTGTGGCATGCCACGTGTAGCCAGGCACGGCAGGCAGTTCACGTGTAAATAACTAAATATTCCGGGCCACCATCCACTGTCCGGTCCTCACACACTGTAGTGCACTAACTGTGTGTCACGTCATGTGTACCCAGGCACGGCAGGCAGTTCACGTGTAAATAACTAAATATTCCAGGCCGCCATCCACTGACCAGTCCTCACACACTGTACTGCATTCACTGTGTGGCATGTAACGTGTAGCCAGGCACGGCAGTCAGTTTACGTGTAAATAACTAAATATTTTAGGGCACCATATACTGACCGTTCCTCACACACTGTACTGCACTGACTGTGTGGCACGTCACGTGTAGCCAGGCTCGGCAGGCAGTTCACGTGTAAATAACTAAATATTCCAGGCCGCCATCCACTGACCGGTCCTCACACACTGTACTGCTCTCACTGTGTGGCACGTCACGTGTAACCAGGCAGTTCACGAGTAGCCAGGTAAGGCAGGCAGTTCACGTGTAAATAACTATATATTTTAGGCCGCCATCCACTGATCGGTCCTCACACACTGTACTGCACTCACTGTGTGGCACGTCACGTGAAGCCAGGCACGGCAGGCAGTTCACGAGTAAATAACTAAATATTCTAGGCCGCCATCCACTGATCGGTCCTCACACGTTGTACTGCACTCACTGTGTGGCACGTCACGTGTAGCCAGGCTCGGCAGGCAGCTCACATGTAAATACCTAAATATTCCAGGCCGCCATCCACTGACCAGTCCTCACACACTGTAGTGCACTCACTGTGTGTCACGTTACGTGTAGCCAGGCACGGCAGGCATTTTACGTGTAAATAACTAAATATTCCGGGCTGCCATCTACTGATCGGTCCTCACACACTGTAGTGCACTCACTGTGTGTCACGTCACGTGTAGCCAGGCACGGCAGGCATTTTACGTGTAAATAACTTAATATTACAGGCCGCCATCCACTGACCGGTCCTCACACACTGTACTGCACTCACTGTGTGTCACGTCACGTGTAGCCAGGCAAGGCAGGCAGTTCACGTGTAAATAACTAAATATTCTAGGGCGCCATCCACTGACCGTTCCTCACACACTGTACTGCACTCACTGTGTGGCACGTCACGTGTAGCCAGGCTCGTCAGGCAGTTTACGTGTAAATAACTAAATATTCCAGGCCGCCATCTACTGACCGGTCCTCACACACTGTACTGCACTCACTGTGTGTCACGTCACGTGTAGCCAGGCAAGGCAGGCAGTTCACGTGTAAATAACTAAATATTTCAGGCCGCCATCCTCTGATCGGTCCTCACACACAGTACTGCACTCACTGTGTGGAACGTCACATGTAGCCAGGCACGGCAGGCAGTTCACGTGTAAATAACTAAATATTCCAGGCCGCCATCCACTGACCGGTCCTCACACACTGTACTGCACTCAATGTGTGTCACGTCATGTGTAGCCAGGCACGGCAGGCAGTTCACGTGTAGCCAGGCAAGGCAGGCAGTTCACGTGTAAATAACTAAATATTCCAGGCCGCCTTCCTCTGACCGGTCATCACACACTGTACTGCACTCACTGTGTGGCACGTCACGTGTACCCAGGCTCGGCAGGCAGTTTACATGTAAATAACTAAATATTCCAGGCCGCCATCCACTGACCGGTTCTCACACACTGTAGTGCACTCACTGTGTGTCACGTCACGTGTAGCCAGGCAAGGCAGGCAGTTCGAGTGTAAATAACTAAATATTCCATGCCTCCATTCACTGACCGGTCCGCACACACTGTAGTGCACTTAATGTGTGTCACGTCACGTGTAGCCAGGCTCGGCAGGCAGTTTACGTGTAAATAACTAAATATTCCAGGCCGCCATCCACTGATCGGTCCTCACACACTGTACTGCACGCACTGTGTGGCACATCGCAAGTAGTCAGTTACAGCAGGCAGTTCATGGGTAAATAACTAAATATTCCAGGCCGCCATTTATTGATCTGTCCTCACACACAGTACTGCACTCACTGTGTGGCACGTCACGTGTAGCCAGGCACGGCAGGCATTTCACGTGTAAATAACTAAATATTTCTGGCCGCCATCTACTGATCGGTTCTCACACACTGTACTGCACTCACTGTGTGGCACGTCATGTGTAGCCATGCACGGCAGGCAGTTCACATGTAAATAACTAAATATTCCCAGCACCAATCCACTGATCGGACCTCACACACTGTACTGCACTCACTGTGTGGCAGGTCTCGTGTAGCCAGGCTCGGCAGGCAGTTCACATGTAAATAACTAAATATTCCGGACCGCCATCCACTGACTGGTCCTCACACACTGTACTGCACTCACTGTGTAACACGTCACAAGTAGCGAGGGACAACAGGCAGTTCACGTGTAAATAACTAAATATTCTAGGCCGCCATCCACTGACCAGTCCTCACACACTGTACTGCACTCACTGTGTGGCACATCACATGTAGCCAGGCACGGCAGGCAGTTCACGTGTAAATAACTAAATATTCCAGGCCGCCATCCACTGACCGGTCCTCACACACTGTAGTGCACTAACTGTGTGTCACGTCATGTGTAGCCAGGCACCGCAGGCAGTTCACGTGTAGCCAGGCAAGGCAGGCAGTTCACATGTAAATAACTAAATATTCCAGGCTGCAATCCACCGACCGGTCCTCACACACTGTACTGCACTCACTGTGTAACACGTCACAAGTAGCGAGGGACGGCAGGCAGCTCACGTGTAAATAACTAAATATTCCAGGCCGCCATCCACTGACCGGTCCTAACACACTGTACTGCACTCACTGTGTTTCACGTCATGTGTAGCCAGGCACGGCAGGCAGTTCACATGTAAATAACTAAATATTCCGGGTCGCAAACCACATACCGGTCTTCATACACTGTACTGCACTCACTGTGTTTCACGTCATGTGTAGCCAGGCACGGCAGGCAGTTCACGTGTAAATAACTAAATATTCCAGGCCGCCATCCACTGACCGGTTATCACACACTGTACTGCTCTCACTGTGTGGCACGTCACGTGTAACCAGGCAGTTCACGTGTAGCCAGGTAAGGCAGGCAGTTCACGTGTAAATAACTATATATTTTAGGCCGCCATCCACTGATCGGTCCTCACACACTGTACTGCACTCACTGTATGGCACGTCACGTGTAGCCAGGCACGGCAGGCAGTTCACGTGTAAATAACTAAATATTCTAGGCTCCCATCCACTGATCGGTCCTCACACACTGTACTGCACTCACTGTGTTGCACGTCACGTGTAGCCAGGCTCGGCAGGCAGCTCACATGTAAATACCTAAATATTCCAGGCTGCCATTCACTGCTCGTTCCTCACACACTGTACTGCACTCACTGTGTGGCACGTCATATGTAGCCAGGCACGGCAGGCAGTTCACGTGTAGCCAGGCACGGCAGGCAGTTCACGTGTAAATAACTAAATATTCCTGGCCACCATCCACTGACCGGTCCTCACACACTGTACTGCACTCACTGTGTGGCACGTCACGTGTAGCCATGCACAACAGACAGTTTACGTGTAAATAACTAAATATTCCAGGCCGCCATCCACTGACCGGTCCTCACACACTGTAGTGCACTCACTGTGTGTCACGTCACGTGTAGCCAGGCAAGGCAGGCAGTTCGAGTGTAAATAACTAAATATTCCAAGCCCCAATCCACTGATCGGTCCTCACACACTGTACTGCACTCACTGTGTGGAACGTCACGAGTAGCCAGGCACGGCAGGCAGTTCACGTGTAAATAACTAAATATTCCCGGCCGCCATCCACTGACCGGTCCTCACACACTGTACTGCACTCAATGTGTGTCACGTCATGTGTAGCCAGGCACGGCAGGCAGTTCACGTGTAGCCAGGCAAGGCAGGCAGTTCACGTGTAAATAAATAAATATTCCAGGCCTCCTTCCTCTGACCGGTCCTCACACACTGTACTGCACTCACTGTGTGGCACGTCACGTGTAGCCAGGCTCGGCAGGCAGTTTACATGTAAATAACTAAATATTCCAGGCCGCCATCCACTGACCGGTCCTCACACACTGTAGTGCACTCACTGTGTGGCACGTCACGTGTAACCAGGCAGTTCACGTGTAGCCAGGTAAGGCAGGCAGTTCACGTGTAAATAACTATATATTTTAGGCCGCCATCCACTGATCGGTCCTCACACACTGTACTGCACTCACTGTATGGCACGTCACGTGTAGCCAGGCACGGCAGGCAGTTCACGTGTAAATAACTAAATATTCTAGGCCGCCATCCACTGATCGGTCCTCACACACTGTACTGCACTCACTGTGTTGCACGTCACGTGTAGCCAGGCTCGGCAGGCAGCTCACATGTAAATACCTAAATATTCCAGGCTGCCATCCACTGACGAGTCCTCACACACTGTACTGCACTCACTGTGTGTCACGTCACGTGTAGCCAGGCACGACAGGCATTTTACGTGTAAATAACTAAATATTCTGGGCTGCCATCTACTGATCGGTCCTCACACACTGTAGTGCACTCACTGTGTGTCACGTTACGTGTAGCCAGGCACGGCAGGCAGTTCACGTGTAAATAACTAAATATTACAGACCGCCATCCACTGACCGGTCCTCACACACTGTACTGCACTCACTGTGTGGCACGTCACGTGTAGCCAGACTCGGCAGGCAGTTCACGTGTAAATAACTAAATATTCCGGGCCGCCATCCACTGATCGGTCCTCACACACTGTACTGCACTCACTGTGTGGCACGTCACGTGTAGCCAGGCACGGCAGGCAGTTTATGTGTAAATATCTAAATATTCCAGGCCGCCATTCACTGCTCGTTCCTCACACACTGTACTGCACTCACTGTGTGGCACGTCATGTGTAGCCAGGCACGGCAGGCAATTCACGTGTAAATAACTAAATATTCCGGGCCACCATCCACTGTCCGGTCCTCACACACTGTAGTGCACTAACTGTGTGTCACGTCATGTGTAGCCATGCACGGCAGGCAGTTCACGTGTAAATAACTAAATATTCCTGGCCACCATCCACTGACTGGTCCTCACACTCTGTACTGCACTCACTGTGTGGCACGTCACGTGTAGCCAGGCACAACAGACAGTTTACGTGTAAATAACTAAATATTCCAGGCCGCCATCCACTGACCGGTCCTCACACACTGTAGTGCACTCACTGTGAGTCACGTCACGTGTAGCCAGGCAAGGCAGGCAGTTCGAGTGTAAATAACTAAATATTCCAAGCCCCAATCCACTGATCGGTCCTCACACACTGTACTGCACTTACTGTGTGGCACGTCACGTGTAGCCAGGCACGGCAGGCAGTTCACGTGTAAATAACTAAATATTCTAGGTCGCCATCCACTGACCGTTCCTCACACACTGTACTGCACTCACTGTGTGGCACGTCACGTGTAGCCAGGCTCGGCAGGCAGTTTACGTGTAAATAACTAAATATTCCAGGCCGCCATCCACTGATCGGTCCTCACACACTGTACTGCACACACTGTGTGGCACATCGCAAGTAGCCAGTTACAACAGGCAGTTCATGGGTAAATAACTAAATATTCCCGGCCGCCATCCATTGATCGGTCCTCACACACTGTAGTGCACTCACTGTGTTGCACGTCACGTGTAGCCAGGCACGGCAGGCATTTCACGTGTAAATAACTAAATATTCCTGGCCGCCATCCACTGATCGGTTCTCACACACTGTACTGCACTCACTGTGTGGCACGTCACGTGTAAATAACTAAATATTCCAGGCCGCCATCCACTAATCGGTCCTCACACACTGTACTGCACTCACTGTGTGGCACTTCACGTGTAAATAACTAAATATTCCAGGCCGCCATCCACCGACCGGTCCTCACACACTGAACTGCACTCACTGTGTAACACGTCACAAGTAGTGAGGGACGGCAGGCAGTTCACGTGTAAATAACTAAATATTCCAGGCAGCCATCCACTGACCAGTCCTCAAACACTGTACTGCTCTTACTGTGTGATCACGTCACATGTAGCCAGGTACGGCAGGCAGTTCAAATGTAAATAACTAATTATTCCAGGCTGCCATCCACCGACCGGTCCTCACACACTGTACTGCACTCACTGTGTAACACGTCACAAGTAGCGAGGGACGGCAGGCAGCTCATGTGTAAATAACTAAATATTCAAGGCCGCCATCCACTGACCGGTCCTAACACACTGTACTGCACTCACTGTGTTTCACGTCATGTGTAGCCAGGCACGGCAGGCAGTTCACGTGTAAATAACTAAATATTTCGGGTCGCAATCCACATACCGGTTCTCATACACTTTACTGCACTCACTGTGTGGCACGTCACGTGTAGCCAGGCACGGCAGGCAGTTTACGTGTAAATAACTAAATATTCCGGGCCGCCATCCACTAACCGGTTCTCACACACTGTAGTGCACTCACTGTGTGTCACGTCACGTGTAGCCAGGCAAGGCAGGCAGTTCACGTGTAAATAACTAAATAATCCAGGCTGCCATCAACTGACCGGTTCTCACACACTGTACTGCACTCACTGTGTGGGACATCGCAACTTGCCAGGCACGGCAGGCAGTTCACGGGTAAATAACTAAATATTCCAGACCGCCATCCACTAACCGGTCCTCACACACTGTACTGCACTCACTGTGTGGCACATCGCAAGTAGCCAGTTACAACAGGCAGTTCATGGGTAAATAACTAAATATTCCAGGCCGCCATCCACTAATCGGTCCTCACACACAGTACTGCACTCACTGTGTGGCACATCACGTGTAGCCAGGCACGGCAGGCAGTTCACGTGTAAATAACTAAATATTCCAAGCCGCCATTCACTTATCGGTCCTCACACACTGTAGTGCACTCACTGTGTGTCACGTCACGTGTAGCCAGGCACGGCAGGCAGTTCACGTGTAAATAACTAAAAATTTAAGGCCGCCATCCACTGATCGGTCCTCACACACTGTACTGCACTCACTGTGTGGCACATCGCAAGTAGCCAGTTACAACAGGCAGTTCATGGGTAAATAACTAAATATTCCTGGCCGCCATCCACTGATCGGTCCTCACACACAGTACTGCACTCACTGTGTGGCACGTCACGTGTAGCCAGGCACAGCAGGCAGTTCACGTGTAAATAACTAATTATTCCCGGAAGCCATCCACTGATCGGTCCTAACACTCTCTACTGCACTCACTGTGTGGCATGCCACGTGTAGCCAGGCACGGCAGGCAGTTCACGTGTAAATAACTAAATATTCCGGGCCACCATCCACTGTCCGGTCCTCACACACTGTAGTGCACTAACTGTGTGTCACGTCATGTGTAGCCAGGCACGGCAGGCAGTTCACGTGTAAATAACTAAATATTCCAGGCCGCCATCCACTGACCGGTCCTCACACATTGTACTGCACTCACTGTGTGGCATGTAACGTGTAGCCAGGCACGGCAGTCGATTTACGTGTAAATAACTAAATATTTTAAGGCGCCATATACTGACCGTTCCACACACACTGTACTGCACTGACTGTGTGGCACGTCACGTGTAGCCAGGCTCGGCAGGCAGTTCACGTGTAAATAACTAAATATTCCGGGACGCCATCCACTGATCGGTCCCCACACACTGTACTGCACTCACTGTGTTGCACGTCACATGTAGCCAGGCACGGCAGGCAGTTCACGTGTAAATAACTAAATATTCCAGGCCGCCATCCACTGACCGGTCCTCACACACTGTACTGCACTCACTGTGTGGCACGTCACGTGTAACCAGGCAGTTCACGTGTAGCCAGGTAAGGCAGGCAATTCACGTGTAAATAACTATATATTTTAGGCCGCCATCCACTGATCGGTCCTCACACACTGTACTGCACTCACTGTGTGTCACGTCACGTGTAGCCAGGCACAGCAGGCAGTTCACGTGCAAATAACTAAATATTCCGGGCCACCATCCACTGTCCGGTCCTCACACACTGTAGTGCACTAACTGTGTGTCACGTCATGTGTAGCCATGCACGGCAGGCAGTTCACGTGTAGCCAGGCACGGCAGGCAGTTCACGTGTAAATAACTAAATATTCCTGGCCACCATCCACTGACCGGTCCTCACACACTGTACTGCACTCACTTTGTGGCACGTCACGTGTAGCCAGGCACAACAGACAGTTTACGTGTAAATAACTAAATATTCCAGGCCGCCATCCACTGACCGGTCCTCACACACTGTAGTGCACTCCACACACACTGTAGTGCACTCACTGTGTGTCACGACACGTGTAGCCAGGCACAGCAGCAGTTTACATGTAAATAACTAAATATTCTAGGGCGCCATCCACTGACCGGTCCTCACACACTGTACTGCACTTACTGTGTGGCACATCGCAAGTAGCCAGTTACAACAGGCAGTTCATGGGTAAATAACTAAATATTCCAGGCCGCCATCCACTGATCGGTCCTCAGACACAGTACTGCACTCACTGTGTGGCACGTCACCTGTAGCCAGGCACGGCAGGCAGTTCACGTGTAAATAACTAAATATTCCTGGCCGCCATCCACCGGTCCTCACACACTGTAGTGCACTCACTGTGTGTCACGTCACGTGTAGCCAGGCAAGGCAGGCAGTTCGAGTGTAAATAACTAAATATTCCTGGCTGCCATCCACTGACCAGTCCTCACACACTGTAGTGCACTCACTGTGTGTCACGTCACGTGTAGCCAGGCAAGGCAGGCAGTTCGAGTGTAAATAACTAAATATTCCAAGCCCCAATCCACTGATCGGTCTTCATACACTGGTTTGCACTCACTGTGTGGCACGTCTCGTGTAGCCAGGCACGTCAGGCAGTTCACGTGTAAATAACTAAATATTTTAGGTCGCCATCCACTGACCGGTCCTCACACACTGTACTGCACTTACTGTGTGGCACATCGCAAGTAGCCAGTTACAACAGGCAGTTCATGGGTAAATAACTAAATATTCCAGGCCGCCATCCACAGATCGGTCCTCACACACTGTACTGCACGCACTGTGTGGCACATCGCAAGTAGCCAGTTACAACAGGCAGTTCATGGGTAAATAACTAAATATTCCCGGCCGCAATCCATTGATCGGTCCTCACACACTGTAGTGCACTCACTGTGTGGCACGTCACGTGTAGCCAGGCACGGCAGGCATTTCACGTTTAAATAACTAAATATTCCTGGCCGCCATCCACTGATCGGTTCTCACACACTGTACTGCACTCACTGTGTGGCACGTCACGTGTAAATAACTAAATATTCCAGGCCGCCATCCACTAATCGATCCTCACACACTGTACTGCACTCACTGTGTGGCACTTCACGTGTAAATAACTAAATATTCCAGGCCGCCATCCACCGACCGGTCCTCACACACTGAACTGCACTCACTGTGTAACACGTCACAAGTAGTGAAGAACGGCAGGCAGTTCACTTGTAAATAACTAAATATTCGAGGCAGCCATCCACTGACCAGTCCTCAAACACTGTACTGCTCTTACTGTGTGATCACGTCACATGTAGCCAGGTACGGCAGGCAGTTTACATGTAAATAACTAATTATTCCAGGCTGCCATCCACCGACCGGTCCTCACACACTGTACTGCACTCACTGTGTAACACGTCACAAGTAGCGAGGGACGGCAGGCAGCTCACGTGTAAATAACTAAATATTCCAGGCTGCCATCAACTGACCGGTCCTCACACACTGTACTGCACTCACTGTGTGGGACACCGCAACTAGCCAGGCACGGCAGGCAGTTCACGGGTAAAAACTAAATATTCCAGGCCGCCATCCACTAATAGGTCCTCACACACTGTACTGCACTCACTGTGTGGCACATCGCAAGTAGCTAGTTACAACAGGCAGTTCATGGGTAAATAACTAAATATTCCAGGCCGCCATCCACTAATCGGTCCTCACACACAGTACTGCACTCACTGTGTGGCACATCACGTGTAGCCAGGCACGGCAGGCAGTTCACGTGTAAATAACTAAATATTCCAAGCCGCCATTCACTGACCGGTCCTCACACACTGTAGTGCACTCACTGTGTGTCACGTCACGTGTAGCCAGGCACGGCAGGCAGTTCACGTGTAAATAACTAAATATTTCAGGCCGCCATCCACTGATCGGTCCTCACACACTGTACTTCACTCACTGTGTGGCACATCGCAAGTAGCCAGTTACAACAGGCAGTTCACGTGTAAATAACTAAATATTCCGGGACGCCATCCACTGATCGGTCCTAACACTCTCTACTGCACTCACTGTGTGGCATGCCACGTGTAGCCAGGCACGGCAGGCAGTTCACGTGTAAATAACTAAATATTCCGGGCCACCATCCACTGTCCGGTCCTCACACACTGTAGTGCACTAACTGTGTGTCACGTCATGTGTAGCCAGGCACGGCAGGCAGTTCACGTGTAAATAACTAAATATTCCAGGCCGCCATCCACTGACCGGTCCTCACACACTGTACTGCACTCACTGTGTGGCATGTAACGTGTAGCCAGGCACGGCAGTCAGTTTACGTGTAAATAACTAAATATTTTAGGGCGCCATATACTGACCGTTCCTCACACACTGTACTGCACTGACTGTGTGGCACGTCACGTGTAGCCAGGCTCGGCAGGCAGTTCACGTGTAAATAACTAAATATTCCAGGCCGCCTTCCACTGACCGGTCCTCACACACTGTACTGCTCTCACTGTGTGGCACGTCACGTGTAACCAGGCAGTTCACGAGTAGCCAGGTAAGGCAGGCAGTTCACGTGTAAATAACTATATATTTTAGGCCGCCATCCACTGATCGGTCCTCACACACTGTACTGCACTCACTGTGTGGCACGTCACGTGAAGCCAGGCACGGCAGGCAGTTCACGAGTAAATAACTAAATATTCTAGGCCGCCATCCACTGATCGGTCCTCACACATTGTACTGCACTCACTGTGTGGCACGTCACGTGTAGCCAGGCTCGGCAGGCAGCTCACATGTAAATACCTAAATATTCCAGGCCGCCATCCACTGACCAGTCCTCACACACTGTAGTGCACTCATTGTGTGTCACGTCACGTGTAGCCAGGCACGGCAGGCATTTTACGTGTAAATAACTAAATATTCCGGGCTGCCATCTACTGATCGGTCCTCACACACTGTAGTGCACTCACTGTGTGTCACGTCACGTGTAGCCAGGCACGGCAGGCAGTTCACGTGTAAATAACTTAATATTACAGGCCGCCATCCACTGACCGGTTCTCACACACTGTACTGCACTCACTGTGTGGCACGTCACGTGTAGCCAGACTCGGCAGGCAGTTCACGTGTAAATAACTAAATATTCCAGGCCGCCATCTACTGACCGGCCCTCACACACTGTACTGCCCTCACTGTGTGTCACGTCACGTGTAGCCAGGCAAGGCAGGCAGTTCACGTGTAAATAACTAAATATTCTAGGGCGCCATCCACTGACCGTTCCTCACACACTGTACTGCACTCACTGTGTGGCACGTCACGTGTAACCAGGCAGTTCACGTGTAGCCAGGTAAGGCAGACAGTTCACGTGTAAATAACTATATATTTTAAGCCGCCATCCACTGATCGGTCCTCACACACTGTACTGCACTCACTGTGTGTCACGTCACGTGTAACCAGGCACGGCAGGCAGTTCACGTGCAAATAACTAAATATTCCGGGCCACCATTCACTGTCCGGTCCTCACACACTGTAGTGCACTAACTGTGTGTCACGTCATGTGTAGCCATGCACGGCAGGCAGTTCACGTGTAGCCAGGCACGGCAGGCAGTTCACGTGTAAATAACTAAATATTCCTGGCCACCATCCACTGACCGGTCCTCACACACTGTACTGCACTCACTGTGTGGCACGTCACGTGTAGCCAGGCACAACAGACAGTTTACGTGTAAATAACTAAATATTCCAGGCCGCCATCCACTGACCGGTCCTCACACACTGTAGTGCACTCACTGTGTGTCACGTCACGTGTAGCCAGGCAAGGCAGGCAGTTCGAGTGTAAATAACTAAATATTCCAAGCCGCTATTCACTGACCAGTCCGCACACACTGTAGTGCACTCACTGTGTGTCACGACACGTGTAGCCAGGCACAGCAGCAGTTTACGTGTAAATAACTAAATATTCTAGGGCGCCATCCACTGACCGGTCCTCACACACTGTACTGCACTTACTGTGTGGCACATCGCAAGTAGCCAGTTACAACAGGCAGTTCATGGGTAAATAACTAAATATTCCAGGCCGCCATCCACTGATCGGTCCTCAGACACAGTACTGCACTCACTGTGTGGCACGTCACCTGTAGCCAGGCACGGCAGGCAGTTCACGTGTAAATAACTAAATATTCCAGGCCGCCATCCACCGGTCCTCACACACTGTAGTGCACTCACTGTGTGTCACGTCACGTGTAGCCAGGCAAGGCAGGCAGTTCGAGTGTAAATAACTAAATATTTCTGGCCGCCATCCACTGACCAGTCCTCACACACTGTAGTGCACATACTGTGTGTCACGTCACGTGTAGCCAGGCAAGGCAGGCAGTTTGAGTGTAAATAACTAAATATTCCAAGCCCCAATCCACTGATCGGTCTTCACACACTGGTCTGCACTCACTGTGTGGCACGTCACGTGTAGCCAGGCACGGCAGGCAGTTCACGTGTAAATAACTAAATATTCTAGGTCGCCATCCACTGACCGTTCCTCACACACTGTACTGCACTCACTGTGTGGCACGTCATGTGTAGCCAGGCTCGGCAGGCAGTTTACGTGTAAATAACTAAATATTCCAGGCCGCCATCCACTGATCGGTCCTCACACACTGTACTGCACGCACTGTGTGGCACATCGCAAGTAGCCAGTTACAACAGGCAGTTCATGGGTAAATAACTAAATATTCCCGGCCGCCATCCATTGATCGGTCCTCACACACTGTAGTGCACTCACTGTGTGGCACGTCACGTGTAGCCAGGCACGGCAGGCATTTCACGTGTAAATAACTAAATATTCCTGGCCGCCATCCACTGATCGGTTCTCACACACTGTACTGCACTCACTGTGTGGCACGTCACGTGTAAATAACCAAATATTCCAGGCCGCCATCCACTAATCGGTCCTCACACACTGCACTGCACTCACTGTGTGGCACTTCACGTGTAAATAACTAAATATTCCAGGCCGCCATCCACCGACCGGTCCTCACACACTGAACTGCTCTTACTGTGTGATCACGTCACATGTAGCCAGGTACGGCAGGCAGTTCACATGTAAATAACTAATTTTTCCAGGCTGCCATCCACCGACCGGTCCTCACACACTGTACTGCACTCACTGTGTAACACGTCACAAGTAGCGAGGGACGGCAGGCAGCTCACGTGTAAATAACTAAATATTCCAGGCTGCCATCAACTGACCGGTCCTCACACACTGTACTGCACTCACTGTGTGGGACATCGCAACTAGCCAGGCACGGCAGGCAGTTTACGGGTAAATAACTAAATATTCCAGGCCGCCATCCACTAACCGGTCCTCACACACTGTACTGCACTCACTGTGTGGCACATCGCAAGTAGCCAGTTACAACAGGCAGTTCACGTGTAAATAACTAAATATTCCGGGACGCCATCCACTGATCGGTCCTAACACTCTCTACTGCACTCACTGTGTGGCATGCCACGTGTAGCCAGGCACGGCAGGCAGTTCACGTGTAAATAACTAAATATTCCGGGCCACCATCCACTGTCCGGTCCTCACACACTGTAGTGCACTAACTGTGTGTCACGTCATGTGTAGCCAGGCACGGCAGGCAGTTCACGTGTAAATAACTAAATATTCCAGGCCGCCATCCACTGACCGGTCCTCACACACTGTACTGCACTCACTGTGTGGCATGTAACGTGTAGCCAGGCACGGCAGTCAGTTTACGTGTAAATAACTAAATATTTTAGGGCGCCATATACTGACCGTTCCTCACACACTGTACTGCACTGACTGTGTGGCACGTCACGTGTAGCCAGGCTCGGCAGGCAGTTCACGTGTAAATAACTAAATATTCCAGGCCGCCTTCCACTGACCGGTCCTCACACACTGTACTGCTCTCACTGTGTGGCACGTCACGTGTAACCAGGCAGTTCACGAGTAGCCAGGTAAGGCAGGCAGTTCACGTGTAAATAACTATATATTTTAGGCCGCCATCCACTGATCGGTCCTCACACACTGTACTGCACTCACTGTGTGGCACGTCACGTGAAGCCAGGCACGGCAGGCAGTTCACGAGTAAATAACTAAATATTCTAGGCCGCCATCCACTGATCGGTCCTCACACATTGTACTGCACTCACTGTGTGGCACGTCACGTGTAGCCAGGCTCGGCAGGTAGCTCACATGTAAATACCTAAATATTCCAGGCCGCCATCCACTGACCAGTCCTCACACACTGTAGTGCACTCACTGTGTGTCACGTCACGTGTAGCCAGGCACGGCAGGCATTTTATGTGTAAATAACTAAATATTCCGGGCTGCCATCTACTGATCGGTCCTCACACACTGTAGTGCACTCACTGTGTGTCACGTCACGTGTAGCCAGGCACGGCAGGCAGTTCACGTGTAAATAACTTAATAGTACAGGACGCCATCCACTGACCGGTTCTCACACACTGTACTGCACTCACTGTGTGGCACGTCACGTGTAGCCAGACTCGGCAGGCAGTTCACGTGTAAATAACTAAATATTCCAGGCCGCCATCTACTGACCGGCCCTCACACACTGTACTGCACTCACTGTGTGTCACTTCACGTGTAGCCAGGCAAGGCAGGCAGTTCACGTGTAAATAACTAAATATTCTAGGGCGCCATCCACTGACCGTTCCTCACACACTGTACTGCACTCACTGTGTGGCACGTCACGTGTAACCAGGTAGTTCACGTGTAGCCAGGTAAGGCAGACAGTTCACGTGTAAATAACTATATATTTTAAGCCGCCATCCACTGATCGGTCCTCACACACTGTACTGCACTCACTGTGTGTCACGTCACGTGTAGCCAGGCACGGCAGGCAGTTCACGTGCAAATAACTAAATATTCCGGGCCACCATTCACTATCCGGTCCTCACACACTGTAGTGCACTAACTGTGTGTCACGTCATGTGTAGCCATGCACGGCAGGCAGTTCACGTGTAGCCAGGCACGGCAGGCAGTTCACGTGTAAATAACTAAATATTCCTGGCCACCATCCACTGACCGGTCCTCACACACTGTACTGCACTCACTGTGTGGCACGTCACGTGTAGCCAGGCACAACAGACAGTTTACGTGTAAATAACTAAATATTCCAGGCCGCCATCCACTGACCGGTCCTCACACACTGTAGTGCACTCACTGTGTGTCACGACACGTGTAGCCAGGCACAGCAGCAGTTTACGTGTAAATAACTAAATATTCTAGGGCGCCATCCACTGACCGGTCCTCACACACTGTACTGCACTTACTGTGTGGCACATCGCAAGTAGCCAGTTACAACAGGCAGTTCATGGGTAAATAACTAAATATTCCAGGCCGCCATCCACTGATCGGTCCTCAGACACAGTACTGCACTCACTGTGTGGCACGTCACCTGTAGCCAGGCACGGCAGGCAGTTCACGTGTAAATAACTAAATATTCCAGGCCGCCATCCACCGGTCCTCACACACTGTAGTGCACTCACTGTGTGTCACGTCACGTGTAGCCAGGCAAGGCAGGCAGTTCGAGTGTAAATAACTAAATATTTCTGGCCGCCATCCACTGACCAGTCCTCACACACTGTAGTGCACATACTGTGTGTCACGTCACGTGTAGCCAGGCAAGGCAGGCAGTTCGAGTGTAAATAACTAAATATTCCAAGCCCCAATCCACTGATCGGTCTTCACACACTGGTCTGCACTCACTGTGTGGCACGTCACGTGTAGCCAGGCACGGCAGGCAGTTCACGTGTAAATAACTAAATATTCTAGGTCGCCATCCACTGACCGTTCCTCACACACTGTACTGCACTCACTGTGTGGCACGTCATGTGTAGCCAGGCTCGGCAGGCAGTTTACGTGTAAATAACTAAATATTCCAGGCCGCCATCCACTGATCGGTCCTCACACACTGTACTGCACGCACTGTGTGGCACATCGCAAGTAGCCAGTTACAACAGGCAGTTCATGGGTAAATAACTAAATATTCCCGGCCGCCATCCATTGGTCGGTCCTCACACACTGTAGTGCACTCACTGTGTGGCACGTCACGTGTAGCCAGGCACGGCAGGCATTTCACGTGTAAATAACTAAATATTCCTGGCCGCCATCCACTGATCGGTTCTCACACACTGTACTGCACTCACTGTGTGGCACGTCATGTGTAAATAACTAAATATTCCAGGCCGCCATCCACTAATCGGTCCTCACACACTGCACTGCACTCACTGTGTGGCACTTCACGTGTAAATAACTAAATATTCCAGGCCGCCATCCACCGACCGGTCCTCACACACTGAACTGCTCTTACTGTGTGATCACGTCACATGTAGCCAGGTACGGCAGGCAGTTCACATGTAAATAACTAATTATTCCAGGCTGCCATCCACCGACCGGTCCTCACACACTGTACTGCACTCACTGTGAAACACGTCACAAGTAGCGAGGGACGGCAGGCAGCTCACGTGTAAATAACTAAATATTCCAGGCTGCCATCAACTGACCGGTCCTCACACACTGTACTGCACTCACTGTGTGGGACATCGCAACTAGCCAGGCACGGCAGGCAGTTTACGGGTAAATAACTAAATATTCCAGGCCGCCATCCACTAACCGGTCCTCACAAACTGTACTGCACTCACTGTGTGGCACATCGCAAGTAGCTAGTTACAACAGGCAGTTCATGGGTAAATAACTAAATATTCCAGGCCGCCATCCACTGATCGGTCCTCACACACTGTACTGCACTCACTGTGTGGCACATCGCAAGTAGCCAGTTACAACAGGCAGTTCATGGGTAAATAACTAAATATTCCAGGCCGCCATCCACTGATCGGTCCTCACACACAGTACTGCACTCACTGTGTGGCACGTCACGTGTAGCCAGGCACGGCAGGCAGTTCACGTGTAAATAACTAAATATTCCGGGACGCCATCCACTGATCGGTCCTAACACTCTCTACTGCACTCACTGTGTGGCATGCCACGTGTAGCCAGGCACGGCAGGCAGTTCACGTGTAAATAACTAAATATTCCGGGCCACCATCCACTGTCCGGTCCTCACACACTGTAGTGCACTAACTGTGTGTCACGTCATGTGTAGCCAGGCACGGCAGGCAGTTCACGTGTAAATAACTAAATATTCCAGGCCGCCATCCACTGACCGGTCCTCACACACTGTACTGCACTCACTGTGTGGCATGTAACGTGTAGCCAGGCACGGCAGTCAGTTTACGTGTAAATAACTAAATATTTTAGGGCACCATATGCTGACCGTTCCTCACACACTGTACTGCACTGACTGTGTGGCACGTCACGTGTAGCCAGGCTCGGCAGGCAGTTCACGTGTAAATAACTAAATATTCCAGGCCGCCATCCACTGACCTGTCCTCACACACTGTACTGCTCTCACTGTGTGGCACGTCACGTGTAACCAGGCAGTTCACGAGTAGCCAGGTAAGGCAGGCATTTCACGTGTAAATAACTATATATTTTAGGCCGCCATCCACTGATCGGTCCTCACACACTGTACTGCACTCACTGTGTGGCACGTCACGTGAAGCCAGGCACGGCAGGCAGTTCACGAGTAAATAACTAAATATTCTAGGCCGCCATCCACTGATCGGTCCTCACACGTTGTACTGCACTCACTGTGTGGCACGTCACGTGTAGCCAGGCTCGGCAGGCAGCTCACATGTAAATACCTAAATATTCCAGGCCGCCATCCACTGACCAGTCCTCACACACTGTAGTGCACTCACTGTGTGTCACGTCACGTGTAGCCAGGCACGGCAGGCATTTTACGTGTAAATAACTAAATATTCCAGGCTGCCATCTACTGATCGGTCCTCACACACTGTAGTGCACTCACTGTGTGTCACGTCACGTGTAGCCAGGCACGGCAGGGAGTTCACGTGTAAATAACTTAATATTACAGGCCGCCATCCACTGACCGGTTCTCACACACTGTACTGCACTCACTGTGTGGCACGTCACGTGTAGCCAGACTCGGCAGGCAGTTCACGTGTAAATAACTAAATATTCCAGGCCGCCATCTACTGACCGGTCCTCACACACTGTACTGCACTCACTGTGTGTCACGTCACGTGTAGCCAGGCAAGGCAGGCAGTTCACGTGTAAATAACTAAATATTCTAGGGCGCCATCCACTGACCGTTCCTCACACACTGTACTGCACTCACTGTGTGGCACGTCACGTGTAGCCAGGCTCGTCAGGCAGTTCACGTGTAAATAACTAAATATTCCAGGCCGCCATCTACTGACCGGTCCTCACACACTGTACTGCACTCACTGTGTGTCACGTCACGTGTAGCCAGGCAAGGCAGGCAGTTCACGTGTAAATAACTAAATATTTCAGGCCGCCATCCTCTGATCGGTCCTCACACACAGTACTGCACTCACTGTGTGGAACGTCACATGTAGCCAGGCACGGCAGGCAGTTCACGTGTAAATAACTAAATATTCCAGGCCGCCATCCACTGACCGGTCCTCACACACTGTACTGCACTCAATGTGTGTCACGTCATGTGTAGCCAGGCACGGCAGGCAGTTCACGTGTAGCCAGGCAAGGCAGGCAGTTCACGTGTAAATAACTAAATATTCCAGGCCGCCTTCCTCTGACCGGTCCTCACACACTGTACTGCACTCACTGTGTGGCACGTCACGTGTAGCCAGGCTCGGCTGGCAGTTTACATGTAAATAACTAAATATTCCAGGCCGCCATCCACTGACCGGTTCTCACACACTGTAGTGCACTCACTGTGTGTCACGTCACGTGTAGCCAGGCAAGGCAGGCAGTTCGAGTGTAAATAACTAAATATTCCATGCCTCCATTCACTGACCGGTCCACACACACTGTAGTGCACTTACTGTGTGTCACGACACGTATAGCCAGGCACGGCAGCAGTTTACGTGTAAATAACTAAATATTCTTGGGCGCCATCCACTGACCGGTCCTCACACACTGTAGTGCACTCACTGTGTGTCACTTCACGTGTAGCCAAGCACTGCAGGCAGTTCACGTGTAAATAACTATATATTTTAGGCCGCCATCCACTGATCGGTCCTCAAACACTGTACTGTACTCACTGTGTGTCACGTCACGTGTAGCCAGGCACGGCAGACAGTTCACGTGTAAATAACTAAATATTTCAGGCCGCCATCCACTGATCGGTCCTCACATACTGTACTGCACGCACTGTGTGGCACATCGCAAGTAGCCAGTTACAGCAGGCAGTTCATGGGTAAATAACTAAATATTCCAGGCCGCCATCCATTGATCTGTCCTCACACACAGTACTGCACTCACTGTGTGGCACGTCATGTGTAGCCATGCACGGCAGGCAGTTCACATGTAAATAACTAAATATTCCCAGCACCAATCCACTGATCGAACCTCACACACTGTACTGCACTCACTGTGTGGCAGGTCACGTGTAGCCAGGCTCGGCAGGCAGTTCACATGTAAATAACTAAATATTCCGGGCCGCCATCCACTGACTGGTCCTCACACACTGTACTGCACTCACTGTGTAACACGTCACAAGTAGCGAGGGACAACAGGCAGTTCACGTGTAAATAACTAAATATTCTAGGCCGCCATCCACTGACCAGTCCTCACACACTGTACTGCACTCACTGTGTGGCACATCACATGTAGCCAGGCACGGCAGGCATTCACGTGTAAATAACTAAATATTCCAGGCCGCCATCCACTGACCGGTCCTCACACACTGTAGTGCACTAACTGTGTGTCACGTCATGTGTAGCCAGGCACGGCAGGCAGTTCACGTGTAGCCAGGCAAGGCAGGCAGTTCACATGTAAATAACTAAATATTCCAGGCTGCAATCCACCGACCGGTCCTCACACACTGTACTGCACTCACTGTGTAACACGTCACAAGTAGCGAGGGACGGCAGGCAGCTCACGTGTAAATAACTAAATATTCCAGGCCGCCATCCACTGACCGGTCCTAACACACTGTACTGCACTCACTGTGTTTCACTTCATGTGTAGCCAGGCACGGCAGGCAGTTCACATGTAAATAACTAAATATTCCGGGTCGCAAACCACATACCGGTCTTCATACACTGTACTGCACTCACTGTGTTTCACGTCATGTGTAGCCAGGCACGGCAGGCAGTTCACGTGTAAATAACTAAATATTCCAGGGCGCCATCCACTGACCGGTTATCACACACTGTACTGCTCTCACTGTGTGGCACGTCACGTGTAACCAGGCAGTTCACGTGTAGCCAGGTAAGGCAGGCAGTTCACGTGTAAATAACTATATATTTTAGGCCGCCATCCACTGATCGGTCCTCACACACTGTACTGCACTCACTGTATGGCACGTAACGTGTAGCCAGGCACGGCAGGCAGTTCACGTGTAAATAACTAAATATTCTAGGCTGCCATCCACTGATCGGTCCTCACACACTGTACTGCACTCACTGTGTTGCACGTCACGTGTAGCCAGGCTCGGCAGGCAGCTCACATGTAAATACCTAAATATTCCAGGCTGCCATTCACTGCTCGTTCCTCACACACTGTACTGCACTCACTGTGTGGCACGTCATGTGTAGCCAGGCACGGCAGGCAGTTCACGTGTAGCCAGGCACGGCAGGCAGTTCACGTGTAAATAACTAAATATTCCTGGCCACCATCCACTGACCGGTCCTCACACACTGTAGTGCACTCACTGTGTGTCACGTCACGTGTAGCCAGGCAAGGCAGGCAGTTCGAGTGTAAATAACTAAATATTCCAAGCCCCAATCCACTGATCGGTCCTCACACACTGTAGTGCACTAACTGTGTGTCACGTCATGTGTAGCCATGCACGGCAGGCAGTTCACGTGTAAATAACTAAATATTCCTGGCCACCATCCACTGACTGGTCCTCACACTCTGTACTGCACTCACTGTGTGGCACGTCACGTGTAGCCAGGCACAACAGACAGTTTACGTGTAAATAACTAAATATTCCAGGCCGCCATCCACTGACCGGTCCTCACACACTGTAGTGCACTCACTGTGTGTCACGTCACGTGTAGCCAGGCAAGGCAGGCAGTTCGAGTGTAAATAACTAAATATTTCTGGCCGCCATCCACTGACCAGTCCTCACACACTGTAGTGCACTCACTGTGTGTCACGTCACGTGTAGCCAGGCAAGGCAGGCAGTTCGAGTGTAAATAACTAAATATTCCAAGCCCCAATCCACTGATCGGTCCTCACACACTGTACTGCACTTACTGTGTGGCACGTCACGTGTAGCCAGGCACGGCAGGCAGTTCACGTGTAAATAACTAAATATTCTAGGTCGCCATCCACTGACCGTTCCTCACACACTGTACTGCACTCACTGTGTGGCACATCGCAAGTAGCCAGTTACAACAGGCAGTTCATGGGTAAATAACTAAATATTCCCGGCCGCCATCCATTGATCGGTCTTCACACACTGTAGTGCACTCACTGTGTTGCACGTCACGTGTAGCCAGGCACGGCAGGCATTTCACGTGTAAATAACTAAATATTCCTGGCCGCCATCCACTGATCGGTTCTCACACACTGTACTGCACTCACTGTGTGGCACGTCACGTGTAAATAACTAAATATTCCAGGCCATCATCCACTAATCGGTCCTCACACACTGTACTGCACTCACTGTGTGGCACTTCACGTGTAAATAACTAAATATTCCAGGCCGCCATCCACCGACCGGTCCTCACACACTGAACTGCACTCACTGTGTAACACGTCACAAGTAGTGAAGGACGGCAGGCAGTTCACTTGTAAATAACTAAATATTCCAGGCAGCCATCCACTGACCAGTCCTCAAACACTGTACTGCTCTAACTGTGTGATCACGTCACATGTAGCCAGGTACGGCAGGCAGTTTACATGTAAATAACTAATTATTCCAGGCTGCCATCCACCGACCGGTCCTCACACACTGTACTGCACTTACTGTGTAACACGTCACAAGTAGCGAGGGACGGCAGGCAGCTCACGTGTAAATAACTAAATATTCCAGGCTGCCATCAACTGACCGGTCCTCACACACTGTACTGCACTCACTGTGTGGGACACCGCAACTAGCCAGGCACGGCAGGCAGTTCACGGGTAAATAACTAAATATTCCAGGCCGCCATCCACTAATAGGTCCTCACACACTGTACTGCACTCACTGTGTGGCACATCGCAAGTAGCTAGTTACAACAGGCAGTTCATGGGTAAATAACTAAATATTCCAGGCCGCCATCCACTAATCGGTCCTCACACACAGTACTGCACTCACTGTGTGTCACGTCACGTGTAGCCAGGCACGGCAGGCAGTTCACGTGTAAATAACTAAATATTTCAGGCCTCCATCCACTGATCGGTCCTCACACACTGTACTGCACTCACTGTGTGGCACATCGCAAGTAGCCAGTTACAACAGGCAGTTCACGTGTAAATAACTAAATATTCCGGGACGCCATCCACTGATCGGTCCTAACACTCTCTACTGCACTCACTGTGTGGCATGCCACGTGTAGCCAGGCACGGCAGGCAGTTCACGTGTAAATAACTAAATATTCCGGGCCACCATCCACTGTCCGGTCCTCACACACTGTAGTGCACTAACTGTGTGTCACGTCATGTGTAGCCAGGCACGGCAGGCAGTTCACGTGTAAATAACTAAATATTCCAGGCCGCCATCCACTGACCGGTCCTCACACACTGTACTGCACTCACTGTGTGGCATGTAACGTGTAGCCAGGCACGGCAGTCAGTTTACGTGTAAATAACTAAATATTTTAGGGCGCCATATACTGACCGTTCCTCACACACTGTACTGCACTGACTGTGTGGCACGTCACGTGTAGCCAGGCTCGGCAGGCAGTTCACGTGTAAATAACTAAATATTCCAGGCCGCCTTCCACTGACCGGTCCTCACACACTGTACTGCTCTCACTGTGTGGCACGTCACGTGTAACCAGGCAGTTCACGAGTAGCCAGGTAAGGCAGGCAGTTCACGTGTAAATAACTATATATTTTAGGCCGCCATCCACTGATCGGTCCTCACACACTGTACTGCACTCACTGTGTGGCACGTCACGTGAAGCCAGGCACGGCAGGCAGTTCACGAGTAAATAACTAAATATTCTAGGCCGCCATCCACTGATCGGTCCTCACACATTGTACTGCACTCACTGTGTGGCACGTCACGTGTAGCCAGGCTCGGCAGGCAGCTCACATGTAAATACCTAAATATTCCAGGCCGCCATCCACTGACCAGTCCTCACACACTGTAGTGCACTCACTGTGTGTCACGTCACGTGTAGCCAGGCACGGCAGGCATTTTACGTGTAAATAACTAAATATTCCGGGCTGCCATCTACTGATCGGTCCTCACACACTGTAGTGCACTCACTGTGTGTCACGTCACGTGTAGCCAGGCACGGCAGGCAGTTCACGTGTAAATAACTTAATATAACAGGCCGCCATCCACTGACCGGTTCTCACACACTGTACTGCACTCACTGTGTGGCACGTCACGTGTAGCCAGACTCGGCAGGCAGTTCACGTGTAAATAACTAAATATTCCAGGCCGCCATCTACTGACCGGCCCTCACACACTGTACTGCACTCACTGTGTGTCACGTCACGTGTAGCCAGGCAAGGCAGGCAGTTCACGTGTAAATAACTAAATATTCTAGGGCGCCATCCACTGACCGTTCCTCACACACTGTACTGCACTCACTGTGTGGCACGTCACGTGTAGCCAGGCTCGTCAGGCAGTTCACGTGTAAATAACTAAATATTCCAGGCCGCCATCTACTGACCGGTCCTCACACACTGTACTGCACTCACTGTGTGTCACGTCATGTGTAGCCAGGCACGGCAGGCAGTTCACGTGTAGCCAGGCAAGGCAGGCAGTTCACGTGTAAATAACTAAATATTCCAGGCCGCCTTCTTCTGACCGGTCCTCACACACTGTACTGCACTCACTGTGTGGCACGTCACGTGTAGCCAGGCTCGGCAGGCAGTTTACATGTAAATAACTAAATATTCCAGGCCGCCATCCACTGACCGGTCCTCACACACTGTAGTGCACTCACTGTGTGTCACGTCACGTGTAGCCAGGCAAGGCAGGCAGTTCGAGTGTAAATAACTAAATATTCCAAGCCGCCATTCACTGACCGGTCCGCACACACTGTAGTGCACTTACTGTGTGTCACGACACGTGTAGCCAGGCACGGCAGCAGTTTACGTGTAAATAACTAAATATTCTAGGGCGTCATCCACTGACCGGTCCTCACACACTGTAGTGCACTAACTGTGTGTCACTTCACGTGTAGCCAAGCACGGCAGGCAGTTCACGTGTAAATAACTATATATTTTAGGCCGCCATCCACTGATCGGTCCTCACACACTGTACTGTACTCACTGTGTGTCACGTCACGTGTAGCCAGGCACGGCAGACAGTTCACGTGTAAATAACTAAATATTTCAGGCCGCCATCCACTGATCGGTCCTCACACACTGTACTGCACGCACTGTGTGGCACATCGCAAGTAGCCAGTTACAACAGGCAGTTCATGGGTAAATAACTAAATATTCCAGGCCGCCATCCATTGATCTGTCCTCACACACAGTACTGCACTCACTGTGTTGCCCGTCACGTGTAGCCAGGCACGGCAGGCATTTCACGTGTAAATAACTAAATATTCCTGGCCGCCATCTACTGATCGGTTCTCACACACTGTACTGCACTCACTGTGTGGCACGTCACGTGTAGCCATGCACGGCAGGCAGTTCACATGTAAATAACTAAATATTCCCAGCACCAATCCACTGATCGGACCTCACACACTGTACTGCACTCACTGTGTGGCAGGTCACGTGTAGCCAGGCTCGGCAGGCAGTTCACATGTAAATAACTAAATATTCCGGGCCGCCATCCACTGACTGGTCCTCACACACAGTACTGCACTCACTGTGTAATACGTCACAAGTAGCGAGGGACAACAGGCAGTTCACGTGTAAATAACTAAATATTCTAGGCCGCCATCCACTGACCAGTCCTCACACACTGTACTGCACTAACTGTGTGTCACGTCATGTGTAGCCAGGCACGGCAGGCAGTTCACGTGTAGCCAGGCAAGGCAGGCAGTTCACATGTAAATAACTAAATATTCCAGGCTGCAATCCACCGACCGGTCCTCACACACTGTACTGCACTCACTGTGTAACACGTCACAAGTAGCGAGGGACGGCAGGCAGCTCACGTGTAAATAACTAAATATTCCAGGCCGCCATCCACTGACCGGTCCTAACACACTGTACTGCACTCACTGTGTTTCACGTCATGTGTAGCCAAGCACGGCAGGCAGTTCACATGTAAATAACTAAATATTCCGGGTCGCAAACCACATACCGGTCTTCATACACTGTACTGCACTCACTGTGTTTCACGTCATGTGTAGCCAGGCACGGCAGGCAGTTCACGTGTAAATAACTAAATATTCCAGGCCTCCATCCACTGACCGGTTATCACACACTGTACTGCTCTCACTGTGTGGCACGTCACGTGTAACCAGGCAGTTCACGTGTAGCCAGGTAAGGCAGGCAGTTCACGTGTAAATAACTATATATTTTAGGCCGCCATCCACTGATCGGTCCTCACACACTGTACTGCACTCACTGTATGGCACGTCACGTGTAGCCAGGCACGGCAGGCAGTTCACGTGTAAATAACTAAATATTCTAGGCTGCCATCCACTGATCGGTCCTCACACACTGTACTGCACTCACTGTGTTGCACGTCACGTGTAGCCAGGCTCGGCAGGCAGCTCACATGTAAATACCTAAATATTCCAGGCTGCCATCCACTGACCAGTCCTCACACACCGTACTGCACTCACTGTGTGTCACGTCACGTGTAGCCAGGCACGGCAGGCATTTTACGTGTAAATAACTAAATATTCCGGGCTGCCATCTACTGATCGGTCCTCACACACTGTAGTGCACTCACTGTGTGGCACGTCACGTGTAGCCAGTCTCGGCAGGCAGTTCACGTGTAAATAACGAAATATTCCGGGCCGCCATCCACTAATCGGTCCTCACACACTGTACTGCACTCACTGTGTGGCACGTCACGTGTAGCCAGGCACGGCAGGCAGTTTATGTGTAAATATCTAAATATTAAAGGCCGCCATTCACTGCTTGTTCCTCACACACTGTACTGCACTCACTGTGTGGCACGTCATGTGTAGCCAGGCACGGCAGGCAGTTCACGTGTAAATAACTAAATATTCCGGGCCACCATCCACTGTCCGGTCCTCACACACTGTAGTGCACTAACTGTGTGTCACGTCATTTGTAGCCATGCACGGCAGGCAGTTCACGTGTAAATAACTAAATATTCCTGGCCACCATCCACTGACCGGTCCTCACACACTGTACTGCACTCACTGTGTGGCACGTCACGTGTAGCCAGGCACAACAGACAGTTTACGTGTAAATAACTAAATATTCCAGGCCTCCATCCACTGACCGGTCCTCACACACTGTAGTGCACTCACTGTGTGTCACGTCACGTGTAGCCAGGCAAGGCAGGCAGTTCGAGTGTAAATAACTAAACATTCAAGGCCGCCATCCACTGATCGGTCCTCACACACTGTACTGCACGCACTGTGTGGCACATCGCAAGTAGCCAGTTACAACAGGCAGTTCATGGGTAAATAACTAAATATTCCCGGCCGCCATCCATTGATCGGTCCTCACACACTGTAGTGCACTCACTGTGTGGCACGTCACGTGTAGCCAGGCACGGCAGGCATTTCACGTGTAAATAACTAAATATTCCTGGCCGCCATCCACTGATCGGTTCTCACACACTGTACTGCACTCACTGTGTGGCACGTCATGTGTAAATAACTAAATATTCCAGGCCGCCATCCACTAATCGGTCCTCACACACTGTACTGCACTCACTGTGTGGCATTTCACGTGTAAATAACTAAATATTCCAGGCCGCCATCCACCGACCGGTCCTCACACACTGAACTGCACTCACTGTGTAACACGTCACAAGTAGTGAGGGACGGCAGGCAGTTCACGTGTAAATAACTAAATATTCCAGGCAGCCATCCACTGACCAGTCCTCAAACACTGTACTGCTCTTACTGTGTGATCACGTCACATGTAGCCAGGTACGGCAGGCAGTTCACATGTAAATAACTAATTATTCCAGGCTGCCATCCACCGACCGGTCCTCACACACTGTACTGCACTCACTGTGTAACACGTCACAAGTAGCGAGGGACGGCAGGCAGCTCACGTGTAAATAACTAAATATTCAAGGCCGCCATCCACTGACCGGTATTAACACACTGTACTGCACTCACTGTGATTCACGTCATGTGTAGCCAGGCACGGCAGGCAGTTCACGTGTAAATAACTAAATATTTCGGGTTGCAATCCACATACCGGTCCTCATACACTGTACTGCACTTACTGTGTGGCACGTCACGTGTAGCCAGGCACGGCAGGCAGTTTACGTGTAAATAACTAAATATTCCGGGCCGCCATCCACTGACCGGTTCTCACACACTGTAGTGCACTCACTGTGTGTCACATCACGTGTAGCCAGGCAAGGCAGGCAGTTCACGTGTAAATAACTAAATAATCCAGGCTGCCATCAACTGACCGGTCCTCACACACTGTACTGCACTCACTGTGTGGGACATCGCAACTAGCCAGGCACGGCAGGCAGTTCACGGGTAAAAACCTAAATATTCCAGGCCGCGATTTACTAACCGGTCCTCACACACTGTACTGCACTCACTGTGTGGCACATCGCAAGTAGCTAGTTACAACAGGCAGTTCATGGGTAAATAACTAAATATTCCAGGCCGCCATCCACTAATCGGTCCTCACACACAGTACTGCACTCACTGTGTGGCACATCACGTGTAGCCAGGCACGGCAGGCAGTTCACGTGTAAATAACTAAATATTCCAAGCCGCCATTAACTGACCGGTCCTCACACACTGTAGTGCACTCACTGTGTGTCACGTCACGTGTAGCCAGGCACGGCAGGCAGTTCACGTGTAAATAACTAAATATTTCAGGCCGCCATCCACTGATCGGTCCTCACACACTGTACTGCACTCACTGTGTGGCACATCGCAAGTAGCCAGTTACAACAGGCAGTTCATGGGTAAATAACTAAATATTCCAGGCCGCCATCCACTGATCGGTCCTCACACACAGTACTGCACTCACTGTGTGGCACGTCACGTGTAGCCAGGCACAGCAGGCAGTTCACGTGTAAATAACTAATTATTCCGGGACGCCATCCAGTGATCGGTCCTAACACTCTCTACTGCACTCACTGTGTGGCATGCCACGTGTAGCCAGGCACGGCAGGCAGTTCACGTGTAAATAACTAAATATTCCGGGCCACCATCCACTGTCCGGTCCTCACACACTGTAGTGCACTAACTGTGTGTCACGTCATGTGTAGCCAGGCACGGCAGGCAGTTCACGTGTAAATAACTAAATATTCCAAGCCGCCATTAACTGACCGGTCCTCACACACTGTACTGCACTCACTGTGTGGCATGTAACGTGTAGCCAGGCACGGCAGTCAGTTTACGTGTAAATAACTAAATATTTTAGGGAGCCATATACTGACCGTTCTTCACACACTGTACTGCACTGACTGTGTGGCACGTCACGTGTAGCCAGGCTCGGCAGGCAGTTTACGTGTAAATAACTAAATATTCCGGGACGCCATCCACTGATCGGTCCCCACACACTGTACTGCACTCAATGTGTTGCACGTCACATGTAGCCAGGCACGGCAGGCAGTTCACGTGTAAATAACTAAATATTCCAGGCCGCCATCCACTGACCGGTCCTCACACACTGTACTGCTCTCACTGTGTGGCACGTCACGTGTAACCAGGCAGTTCACGTGTAGCCAGGTAAGGCAGGCAGTTCACGTGTAAATAACTATATATTTTAGGCCGCCATCCACTGATCGGTCCTCACACATTGTACTGCACTCACTGTGTGGCACGTCACGTGTAGCCAGGCTCGGCAGGCAGCTCACATGTAAATACCTAAATATTCCAGGCCGCCATCCACTGACCAGTCCTCACACACTGTAGTGCACTCACTGTGTGTCACGTCACGTGTAGCCAGGCACGGCAGGCATTTTTCGTGTAAATAACAAAATATTCCGGGCTGCCATCTACTAATCGGTCCTCACACACTGTACTGCACTCACTGTGTGTCACGTCACGTGTAGCCAGGCAAGGCAGGCAGTTCACGTGTAAATAACTAAATATTCCAGGCCGCCATCCACTGACCGGTCCTCACACACTGTACTGCACTCACTGTGTGTCACGTCATGTGTAGCCAGGCACGGCAGGCAGTTCACATGTAGCCAGGCAAGGCAGGCACTTCACGTGTAAATAACTAAATATTCCAGGCCGCCATCCACTGACCGGTCCTAACACACTGTACTGCACTCACTGTGTTTCACGTCATGTGTAGCCAAGCACGGCAGGCAGTTCACATGTAAATAACTAAATATTCCGGGTCGCAAACCACATACCGGTCTTCATACACTGTACTGCACTCACTGTGTTTCACGTCATGTGTAGCCAGGCACGGCAGGCAGTTCACGTGTAAATAACTAAATATTCCAGGCCTCCATCCACTGACCGGTTATCACACACTGTACTGCTCTCACTGTGTGGCACGTCACGTGTAACCAGGCAGTTCACGTGTAGCCAGGTAAGGCAGGCAGTTCACGTGTAAATAACTATATATTTTAGGCCGCCATCCACTGATCGGTCCTCACACACTGTACTGCACTCACTGTATGGCACGTCACGTGTAGCCAGGCAAGGCAGGCAGTTCGAGTGTAAATAACTAAACATTCCTGGCCGCCATCCACTGACCAGTCCTCACACACTGTAGTGCACTCACTGTGTGTCACGTCACGTGTAGCCAGGCAAGGCAGGCAGTTCGAGTGTAAATAACTAAATATTCCAAGCCCCAATCCACTGATCGGTCCTCACACACTGTACTGCACTCACTGTGTGGCACGTCACGTGTAGCCAGGCACGGCAGGCAGTTCACATGTAAATAACTAAATATTCTAGGTCGCCATCCACTGACCGTTCCTCACACACTGTACTGCACTCACTGTGTGGCACGTCACGTGTAGCCAGGCTCGGCAGGCAGTTTACGTGTAAATAACTAAATATTCAAGGCCGCCATCCACTGATCGGTCCTCACACACTGTACTGCACGCACTGTGTGGCACATCGCAAGTAGCCAGTTACAACAGGCAGTTCATGGGTAAATAACTAAATATTCCCGGCCGCCATCCATTGATCGGTCCTCACACACTGTAGTGCACTCACTGTGTGGCACGTCACGTGTAGCCAGGCACGGCAGGCATTTCACGTGTAAATAACTAAATATTCCTGGCCGCCATCCACTGATCGGTTCTCACACACTGTACTGCACTCACTGTGTGGCACGTCATGTGTAAATAACTAAATATTCCAGGCCGCCATCCACTAATCGGTCCTCACACACTGTACTGCACTCACTGTGTGGCACTTCACGTGTAAATAACTAAATATTCCAGGCCGCCATCCACCGACCGGTCCTCACACACTGAACTGCACTCACTGTGTAACACGTCACAAGTAGTGAGGGACGGCAGGCAGTTCACGTGTAAATAACTAAATATTCCAGGCAGCCATCCACTGACCAGTCCTCAAACACTGTACTGCTCTTACTGTGTGATCACGTCACATGTAGCCAGGTACGGCAGGCAGTTCACATGTAAATAACTAATTATTCCAGGCTGCCATCCACCGACCGGTCCTCACACACTGTACTGCACTCACTGTGTAACACGTCACAAGTAGCGAGGGACGGCAAGCAGCTCACGTGTAAATAACTAAATATTCAAGGCCGCCATCCACTGACCGGTATTAACACACTGTACTGCACTCACTGTGATTCACGTCATGTGTAGCCAGGCACGGCAGGCAGTTCACGTGTAAATAACTAAATATTTCGGGTTGCAATCCACATACCGGTCCTCATACACTGTACTGCACTTACTGTGTGGCACGTCACGTGTAGCCAGGCACGGCAGGCAGTTTACGTGTAAATAACTAAATATTCCGGGCCGCCATCCACTGACCGATTCTCACACACTGTAGTGCACTCACTGTGTGTCACATCACGTGTAGCCAGGCAAGGCAGGCAGTTCACTTGTAAATAACTAAATAATCCAGGCTGCCATCAACTGACCGGTCCTCACACACTGTACTGCACTCACTGTGTGGGACATCGCAACTAGCCAGGCACGGCAGGCAGTTCACGGGTAAAAACCTAAATATTCCAGGCCGCCATTTACTAACCGGTCCTCACACACTGTACTGCACTCACTGTGTGGCACATCGCAAGTAGCTAGTTACAACAGGCAGTTCATGGGTAAATAACTAAATATTCCAGGCCGCCATCCACTAATCGGTCCTCACACACAGTACTGCACTCACTGTGTGGCACATCACGTGTAGCCAGGCACGGCAGGCAGTTCACGTGTAAATAACTAAATATTCCAAGCCGCCATTAACTGACCGGTCCTCACACACTGTAGTGCACTCACTGTGTGTCACGTCACGTGTAGCCAGGCACGGCAGGCAGTTCACGTGTAAATAACTAAATATTTCAGGCCGCCATCCACTGATCGGTCCTCACACACTGTACTGCACTCACTGTGTGGCACATCGCAAGTAGCCAGTTACAACAGGCAGTTCATGGGTAAATAACTAAATATTCCAGGCCGCCATCCACTGATCGGTCCTCACACACAGTACTGCACTCACTGTGTGGCACGTCACGTGTAGCCAGGCACAGCAGGCAGTTCACGTGTAAATAACTAATTATTCCGGGACGCCATCCACTGTTCGGTCCTAACACTCTCTACTGCACTCACTGTGTGGCATGCCACGTGTAGCCAGGCACGGCAGGCAGTTCACGTGTAAATAACTAAATATTCCGGGCCACCATCCACTGTCCGGTCCTCACACACTGTAGTGCACTAACTGTGTGTCACGTCATGTGTAGCCAGGCACGGCAGGCAGTTCACGTGTAAATAACTAAATATTCCAAGCCGCCATTAACTGACCGGTCCTCACACACTGTACTGCACTCACTGTGTGGCATGTAACGTGTAGCCAGGCACGGCAGTCAGTTTACGTGTAAATAACTAAATATTTTAGGGAGCCATATACTGACCGTTCTTCACACACTGTACTGCACTGACTGTGTGGCACGTCACGTGTAGCCAGGCTCGGCAGGCAGTTTACGTTTAAATAACTAAATATTCCGGGACGCCATCCACTGATCGGTCCCCACACACTGTACTGCACTCAATGTGTTGCACGTCACATGTAGCCAGGCACGGCAGGCAGTTCACGTGTAAATAACTAAATATTCCAGGCCGCCATCCACTGACCGGTCCTCACACACTGTACTGCTCTCACTGTGTGGCACGTCACGTGTAACCAGGCAGTTCACATGTAGCCAGGTAAGGCAGGCAGTTCACGTGTAAATAACTATATATTTTAGGCCGCCATCCACTGATCGGTCCTCACACATTGTACTGCACTCACTGTGTGGCACGTCACGTGTAGCCAGGCTCGGCAGGCAGCTCACATGTAAATACCTAAATATTCCAGGCCGCCATCCACTGACCAGTCCTCACACACTGTAGTGCACTCACTGTGTGTCACGTCACGTGTAGCCAGGCACGGCAGGCATTTTTCGTGTAAATAACAAAATATTCCGGGCTGCCATCTACTAATCGGTCCTCACACACTGTACTGCACTCACTGTGTGTCACGTCACGTGTAGCCAGGCAAGGCAGGCAGTTCACGTGTAAATAACTAAATATTCCAGGCCGCCATCCACTGACCGGTCCTCACACACTGTACTGCACTCACTGTGTGTCACGTCATGTGTAGCCAGGCACGGCAGGCAGTTCACATGTAGCCAGGCAAGGCAGGCACTTCACGTGTAAATAACTAAATATTCCAGGCCGCCTTCCTCTGACCGGTCCTCACACACTGTACTGCACTCACTGTGTGGCACGTCACGTGTAGCCAGGCTCGGCAGGCAGTTTACATGTAAATAACTAAATATTCCAGGCCGCCATCCACTGACCGGTCCTCACACACTGTAGTGCACTCACTGTGTGTCACGTCACGTGTAGCCAGGCAAGGCAGGCATTTCGAGTGTAAATAACTAAATATTCCAAGCTGCCATTCACTGACCGGTCCGCACACACTGTAGTGCACTCACTGTGTGTCACGACATGTGTAGCCAGGCACGGCAGCAGTTTACGTGTAAATAACTAAATATTCTAGGGCGCCATCCACTGACCGGTCCTCACACACTGTAGTGCACTAACTGTGTGGCATGCCACGTGTAGCCAGGCACGGCAGGCAGTTCACGTGTAAATAACCAAATATTCCGGGCCACCATCCACTGTCCGGTCCTCACACACTGTAGTGCACTAACTGTGTGTCACGTCATGTGTAGCCAGGCACGGCAGGCAGTTCACGTGTAAATAACTAAATATTCCAGGCCGCCATCCACTGACCGGTCGTTACACACTGTACTGCTCTCACTGTGTGGCACGTCACGTGTAACCAGGCAGTTCACGTGTAGCCAGGTAAGGCAGGCAGTTCACGTGTAAATAACTATATATTTTAGGCCGCCATCCACTGATCGGTCCTCACACACTGTACTGCACTCACTGTGTGGCACGTCACGTGTAGCCAGGCACGGCAGGCAGTTCACGTGTAAATAACTAAATATTCTAGGCCGCCATCCACTGATCGGTCCTCACACACTGTACTGCACTCACTGTGTGGCACGTCACGTGTAGCCAGGCTCGGCAGGCAGCTCACATGTAAATACCTAAATATTCCAGGGCGCCATCCACTGACCAGTCCTCACACACTGTACTGCACTCCCTGTGTGTCACGTCACGTGTAGCCAGGCACGGCAGGCATTTTACGTGTAAATAACTAAATATTCCGGGCTGCCATCTACTGATCGGTCCTCACACACTGTAGTGCACTCACTGTGTGTCACGTCACGTGTAGCCAGGCACGGCAGGCAGTTCACGTGTAAATAACTAAATATTACAGAACGCCATCCACTGACCGGTCCTCACACACTGTACTGCACTCACTGTGTGGCACGTCACGTGTAGCCAGACTCGGCAGGCAGTTCACGTGTAAATAACTAAATATTCCAAGCTGCCATTCACTGACCGGTCCGCACACACTGTAGTGCACTCACTGTGTGTCACGACATGTGTAGCCAGGCACGGCAGCAGTTTACGTGTAAATAACTAAATATTCTAGGGCGCCATCCACTGACCGGTCCTCACACACTGTAGTGCACTAACTGTGTGGCATGCCACGTGTAGCCAGGCACGGCAGGCAGTTCACGTGTAAATAACCAAATATTCCGGGCCACCATCCACTGTCCGGTCCTCACACACTGTAGTGCACTAACTGTGTGTCACGTCATGTGTAGCCAGGCACGGCAGGCAGTTCACGTGTAAATAACTAAATATTCCAGGCCGCCATCCACTGACCGGTCGTTACACACTGTACTGCTCTCACTGTGTGGCACGTCACGTGTAACCAGGCAGTTCACGTGTAGCCAGGTAAGGCAGGCAGTTCACGTGTAAATAACTATATATTTTAGGCCGCCATCCACTGATCGGTCCTCACACACTGTACTGCACTCACTGTGTGGCACGTCACGTGTAGCCAGGCACGGCAGGCAGTTCATGTGTAAATAACTAAATATTCTAGGCCGCCATCCACTGATCGGTCCTCACACACTGTACTGCACTCACTGTGTGGCACGTCACGTGTAGCCAGGCTCGGCAGGCAGCTCACATGTAAATACCTAAATATTCCAGGGCGCCATCCACTGACCAGTCCTCACACACTGTACTGCACTCACTGTGTGTCACGTCACGTGTAGCCAGGCACGGCAGGCATTTTACGTGTAAATAACTAAATATTCCGGGCTGCCATCTACTGATCGGTCCTCACACACTGTAGTGCACTCACTGTGTGTCACGTCACGTGTAGCCAGGCACGGCAGGCAGTTCACGTGTAAATAACTAAATATTACAGACCGCCATCCACTGACCGGTCCTCACACACTGTATTGCACTCACTGTGTGGCACGTCACGTGTAGCCAGACTCGGCAGGCAGTTCACGTGTAAATAACTAAATATTCCGGGCCGCCATCCACTGATCGGTCCTCACACACTGTACTGCACTCACTGTGTGGCACGTCACGTGTAGCCAGGCACGGCAGGCAGTTTACGTGTAAATATCTAAATATTCCAGGCCGCCATTCACTGCTCGTTCCTCACACACTGTACTGCACTCACTGTGTGGCACGTCACGTGTAGCCAGGCACGGCAGGCAGTATATGTTTAAATAACTAAATATTCCAGGCCGCCATCCACTGACCGGACCTCACACACTGTAATGCACTCAATGTGTGTCACGTCATGTGTATCCAGGCACGGCAGGCAGTTCACGTGTAGCCAGGCAAGGCAGGCAGTTCACGTGTAAATAACTAAATATTCAAGGCCGCCTTCCTCTGACCGGTCCTCACACACTGTACTGCACTCACTGTGTAACACGACACAAGTAGCGAGGGACGGCAGGCAGTTCACGTGTAAATAACTAAATATTCCGGGCCGCCATCCACTGACCGGTCCTCACACACTGTAGTGCACTCACTGTGTGTCACGTCACGTGTAGCCAGGCAAATCAGGCAGTTCACGTGTAAATAACTAGATATTACAAGCCGCCATCCATTAACCGGTCCTCACACACTGTAGTGCACTCACTGTGTGTCACGTCACGTGTAGCCAGGCACGGCAGGCAGTTCACGTGTAAATAACTAAATATTCCAGGCCGCCATCCACTGGCCGGTCCTCACACACTGTAGTGCACTCACTGTGTGTCACTTCACGTGTAGCCAGGCAGTTCACGTGTAGCCAGGTAAGGCAGGCAGTTCACGTTTAAATAACTAAATATTCCAGGCCGCCATCCACTGACCGGTCCTCACACACTGTACTGCACTCACTGTGTGGCACGTCACGTGTAGCCAGGTAAGGCAGGCAGTTCACATGTAAATAACTAATTATTCCAGGTAGTTATCCACTGACCGGTTTTCACACACTGTACTGCACTCACTGTGTGGCATGTCACGTGTAGCCAGGCACGGCAGGCAGTTCACGTGTAAATAACTAAATATTCCAGGCCGCCATCCACTGACCGTTCCTTACACACTGTACTGCACTCACTGTGTGGCATGTCACATGTAGCCAGGCTCGGCAGGCAGTTCAAGTGTAAATAACTAAATATTCCAGGCCGCAATCCACTTATCGGTCCTCACACACTGTACTGCACTCACTGTGTGTCACTTCACGTGTAGCCAGGCAGTTCACGTGTATCCAGGTAAGGCAGGCAGTTCACGTGTAAATAACTAAATATTCCAGGCAGCCATCCACTGAAAAGTCCTCACACACTGTACTGCACTCACTGTGTGTCACGTCACATGTAGCCAGGCACGGCAGTCAGTTTACGTGTAAATAACTAGATATTACAAGCCGCCATCCATTAACCGGTCCTCACACACTGTAGTGCACTCACTGTGTGTCACGTCACGTGTAGCCAGGCACGGCAGGCAGTTCACGTGTAAATAACTGAATATTCCAGGCCGCCATCCACTGGCCGGTCCTCACACACTGTAGTGCACTCACTGTGTGTCACTTCACGTGTAGCCAGGCAGTTCACGTGTAGCCAGGTAAGGCAGGCAGTTCACGTGTAAATAACTAAATATTCCAGGCCGCCATCCACTGACCGGTCCTCACACACTGTACTGCACTCACTGTGTGGCACGTCACGTGTAGCCAGGTAAGGCAGGCAGTTCACATGTAAATAACTAATTATTCCAGGTAGTTATCCACTGACCGGTTTTCACACACTGTACTGCACTCACTGTGTGGCATGTCACGTGTAGCCAGGCACGGCAGGCAGTTCACGTGTAAATAACTAAATATTCCAGGCCGCCATCCACTGACCGTTCCTTACACACTGTACTGCACTCACTGTGTGGCATGTCACATGTAGCCAGGCTCGGCAGGCAGTTCAAGTGTAAATAACTAAATATTCTAGGCCGCAATCCACTTATCGGTCCTCACACACTGTACTGCACTCACTGTGTGTCACTTCACGTGTAGCCAGGCAGTTCACGTGTAGCCAGGTAAGGCAGGCAGTTCACGTGTAAATAACTAAATATTCCAGGCCGCCATCCACTGACCAGTCCTCACACACTGTACTGCACTCACTGTGTGGCACGTCACATGTAGCCAGGCACGGCAGGCAGTTCACGTGTAAATAACTAAATATTCCAGGCCGCCATCCACTGACCGGTCCTCACACACTGTAGTGCACTAACTGTGTGTCACGTCATGTGTAGCCAGGCACGGCAGGCAGTTCACGTATAGCCAGGCAAGGCAGGCAGTTCACATGTAAATAACTAAATATTCCAGGCTGCAATCCACCGACCGGTCCTCACACACTGTACTGCATTCACTGTGTAACACGTCACAAGTAGCGAGGGACGGCAGGGAGCTCACATGTAAATAACTAAATATTCCGGGTCGCAAACCATATACCGGTCCTCATACACTGTACTGCACTCACTGTGTGGCACGTCACGTGTAGCCAGGCATGGCAGGCAGTTCACGTGTAAATAACTAAATATTCCAGGCCGCCATCCACTGACCGGTCCTCACACACTGTACTGCACTCACTTTGTGGCACATCACGTGTAGCCAGGCACTGCAGGCAGTTTACGTGTAAAAACTAAATATTCCGGGCCACCATCCACTGACCGGTTCTCACACACTGTAGTGCACTCACTGAGTGTCACGTCACGTGTAGCCAGGCAAGACAGGCAGTTCACGTGTAAATAACTAAATATTCCAGGCCGCCATCAACTGACCGGTCCTCACACACTGTACTGCACTCACTGTGTGGCACATCGCAACTAGCCAGGCACAGCAGGCAGTTCACATGTAAATAACTAAATATTCCAAGCCCCAATCCACTGATCGGTCCTAACACACTGTACTGCACTCACTGTGTGGCAGGTCACGTGTAGCCAGGCTCGGCAGGCAGTTCACATGTAAATAACTAAATATTCCGGGCCGCCATCCACTGACCGGTCCTCACACACTGTACTGCACTCACTGTGTAACACGTCACAAGTAGCGAGGGACAACAGGCAGTTCACGTGTAAATAACTAAATATTCCAGGCCGCCATCCACTGACCAGTCCTCACACACTGTACTGCACTCACTGTGTGGCACGTCACATGTAACCAGGCACGGCAGGCAGTTCACGTGTAAATAACTAAATATTCCAGGCCGCCATTCACTGACCGGTCCTCACTCACTGTACTGCACTCACTGTGTGTCACGTCACGTGTAGCCAGGCACGACAGGCAGTTTACGTATAAATAACTAAATATTCCAAGCCACCATTCACTGACCGGTCCTCACACACTGTACTGCACTCACTGTGTGGCACGTCACGTGTAGCCAGGTAAGGCAGGCAGTTCACTTGTAAATAACTAAATATTCCAGGCCGCCATCCACTGACCGGTCCTCACACACTGTACTGCACTCACTGTGTGGCACGTCACGTGTAGCCAGGTAAGGCAGGCAGTAAACATGTAAATAACTAATTATTCCAGGTAGTTATCCACTGACCGGTTTTCACACACTGTACTGCACTCACTGTGTGGCATGTCACGTGTAGCCAGGCACGGCAGGCAGTTCACGTGTAAATAACTAAATATTCCAGGCCGCCATCCACTGACCGTTCCTTACACACTGTACTGCACTCACTGTGTGGCATGTCACATGTAGCCAGGCTCGGCAGGCAGTTCAAGTGTAAATAACTAAATATTCCAGGCCGCAATCCACTTATCGGTCCTCACACACTGTACTGCACTCACTGTGTGTCACTTCACGTGTAGCCAGGCAGTTCACGTGTAGCCAGGTAAGGCAGGCAGTTCACGTGTAAATAACTAAATATTCCAGGCCGCCATCCACTGACCATTCCTCACACACTGTACTGCACTCACTGTGTTGCACGTCAAATGTAGCCAGGCACGGCAGGCAGTTTACGTGTAAATAACTAAATATTCCGGGTCGCAAACCACATACCGGTCCTCATACACTGTACTGCACTCACTGTGTGGCACGTCACGTGTAGCCAGGCACGGCAGGCAGTTCACGTGTAAATAACTAAATATTCCATGCCGCCATCCACTGACCGGTCCTCACACACTGTACTGCACTCACTTTGTGGCACATCACGTGTAGCCAGGCCCGGCAGGCAGTTTACGTGTAAAAACTAAATATTCCGGGTCGCCATCCACTGACCGGTTCTCACACACTGTAGTGCACTCACTGTGTGTCACGTCACGTGTAGCCAGGCAAGGCAGGCAGTTCACGTGTAAATAACTAAATATTCCAGGCCGCCATCAACTGACCGGTCCTCACACACTGTACTGCACTCACTGTGTGGCACATCGCAACTAGCCAGGCACGGCAGGCAGTTCACATTTAAATAACTAAATATTCCAAGTCCCAATCCACTGATCGGTCCTAACACACTGAACTGCACTCACTGTGTGGCAGGTCACGTGTAGCCAGGCTCGGCAGGCAGTTCACATGTAAATAACTAAATATTCCAGGCCGCCATCTACTGACCGGTCCTCACACACTGTACTGCACTCACTGTGTGTCACGTCACGTGTAGCCAGGCAAGGCAGGCAGTTCACGTGTAAATAACTAAATATTCCTGGCCGCCATCCACTGATCGGTCCTCACACACAGTACTGCACTCACTGTGTGGAACGTTACGTGTAGCCAGGCACGGCAGGCAGTTCACGTGTAAATAACTAAATATTCCAGGCCGCCATCCACTGACCGGTCCTCACACACTGTACTGCACTCAATGTGTGTCACGTCATGTGCAGCCAGGCACGGCAGGCAGTTCACGTGTAGCCAGGCAAGGCAGGCAGTACACGTGTAAATAACAAAATATTCCTGGCACCCTTCCTCTGACCGGTCCTCACACACTGTACTGCACTCACTGTGTAACACGACACAAGTAGCGAGGGACGGCAGGCAGTTCACGTGTAAATAACTAAATATTCCGGACCGCCATCCACTGACCGGTCCTCAAACACTGTAGTGCACTCACTGTGTGTCACGTCACGTGTAGCCAGGCAAGTCAGGAAGTTCACGTGTAATTAACTAAATATTCCAGGCCACCATCCACTGACCGGTCCTCACACACTGTACTGCACTCACTGTGTGGCACGTCATATGTAGCCAGGCACCGCAGGCAGTTCACGTGTAAATAACTAAATATTCCAGGACGTCATCCACTGATCGGTTCTCACACACTGTCCTGCACTTACTGTGTGGCACGTCACGTGTAGCCAGGCTCGGCAGGCAGTTCACTTGTAAATAACTAAATATTCCAGGCCGTCATCCATTGGCCTGTCCTCACACACTGTAGTGCACTCACTGTGTGTCACTTCACGTGTAGCCAGGCAGTTCACGTGTAGCCAGGTAAGGCAGGCAGTTCACGTGTAAATAACTAAATATTCCAGGCCGCCATCCACTGACCGGTCCTCACACACTGTACTGCACTCACTGTGTGGCACGTCACGTGTAGCCAGGTAAGGCAGGCAGTTCACATGTAAATAACTAATTATTCCAGGTAGTTATCCACTGACCGGTTTTCACACACTGTACTGCACTCACTGTGTGGCATGTCACGTGTAGCCAGGCACGGCAGGCAGTTCACGTGTAAATAACTAAATATTCCAGGCCGCCATCCACTGACCGTTCCTTACACACTGTACTGCACTCACTGTGTGGCATGTCACATGTGGCCAGGCTCGGCAGGCAGTTCAAGTGTAAATAACTAAATATTCCAGGCCGCAATCCACTTGTCGGTCCTCACACACTGTACTGCACTCATTGTGTGTCACTTCACGTGTAGCCAGGCAGTTCACGTGTAGCCAGGTAAGGCAGGCAGTTCACGTGTAAATAACTAAATATTCCTTGCTGCCATCCACTGACCGGTCCTCACACACTGTACTGCACTCACTGTGTGGCACGGCACATGTAGCCAGGCACGGCAGGCAGTTCACGTGTAAATAACTAAATATTCCAGGCCGCCATCCACTGACCGGTCCTCACACACTGTAGTGCACTAACTGTGTGTCACATCATGTGTAGCCAGGCACGGCAGGCAGTTCACGTGTAGCCAGGCAAGGCAGGCAGTTCACATGTAAATAACTAATTATTCCAGGCTGCAATCCACCGACCGGTCCTCACACACTGTACTGCACTCACTGTGTAACACGTCACAAGTAGCGAAGGACGGCAGGGAGCTCACGTGTAAATAACTAAATATTCCAGGTCGCAAACGACATACCGGTCCTCATACACTCTACTGCACTCACTGTGTGGCACGTCACGTGTAGCTGGGCACGGCAGGCAGTTCACGTGTAAATAACTAAATATTCCAGGCCGCCATCCACTGACCGGTCCTCACACACTGTACTGCACTCACTTTGTGGCACATCACGTGTAGCCAGGCACGGCAGGCAGTTTACGTGTAAAAACTAAATATTCCGGGCCGCCATCCACTGACCGGTTCTCACACACTGTAGTGCACTCATTGTGTGTCACGTCACATGTAGCCAGGCAAGGCAGGCAGTTCACGTGTAAATAACTAAATATTCCATGCCGCCATCAACTGACCGGTCCTCACACACTGTACTGCACTCACTGTGTGGCACATCGCAACTAGCCAGGCACGGCAGGCAGTTCACATGTAAATAACTAAATATTCCAAGCCCCAATTCACTGATCGGTCCTAACACACTGTACTGCACTCACTGTGTGGCAGGTCACGTGTAGCCAGGCTCGGCAGGCAGTTCACATGTAAATAACTAAATATTCCGGGCCGCCATCCACTGACGGGTCCTCACACACTGTACTGCACTCACTGTGTAACACGTCACAAGTAGTGAGGGACAACAGGCAGTTCACGTGTAAATAACTAAATATTCCAGGCCGCCATCCACTGACCAGTCCTCACACACTGTACTGCACTCACTGTGTGGCACGTCACATGTAGCCAGGCACGGCAGGCAGTTCACGTGTAAATAAGTAAATATTCCAGGCCGCCATTCACTGACCGGTCCTCACACACTGTACTGCACTCACTGTGTGTCATGTCACGTGTAGCCAGGCACGGCAGGCAGTTTACGTATAAATAACTAAATATTCCAAGCCGCCATTCACTGACCGGTCCACACACACTGTAGTGCACTAACTGTGTGTCACGTCATGTATAGCCAGGCACGGCAGGCAGTTCACGTGTAAATAACTAAATATTCCAGGCCGCCATCCACTGACCGGTCGTCACACACTGTACTGCACTCACTGTGTGGCATTTCACGTGTAGCCAGGCACGGCAGGCAGTTCACGTGTAAATAACTAAATATTCTAGGCCGCAATCCACTGATCGGTCCTTACACACTGTAGTGCACTCACTGAGTGGCACGTCACGTGTAGCCAGGCTCGGCAGGCAGCTCACATGTAAATACCTAAATAATCCAGGCCGCCATTCACTGACCAGTCCTCACACACTGTAGTGCACTCACTGTGTGTCACGTCACGTGTAGCCAGGCACGGCAGGCATTTTACGTGCAAATAACTAAATATTCCGGGCTGCCATCTACTGATCGGTCCTCACACACTGTAGTGCACTTACTGTGTGTCAATTCACGTGTAGCCAGGCAAATCAGGCAGTTCACGTGTAAATAACTAGATATTACAAGCCGCCATCCATTAACCGGTCCTCACACACTGTAGAGCACTCACTGTGTGTCACGTCACGTGTAGCCAGGCACGGCAGGCATTTTACGTGCAAATAACTAAATATTCCGGGCTGCCATCTACTGATCGGTCCTCACACACTGTAGTGCACTTACTGTGTGTCAATTCACGTGTAGCCAGGCAAATCAGGCAGTTCACGTGTAAATAACTAGATATTACAAGCCGCCATCCATTAACCGGTCCTCACACACTGTAGAGCACTCACTGTGTGTCACGTCACGTGTAGCCAGGCACGGCAGGCAGTTCACGTGTAAATAACTAAATATTCCAGGCCGCCATCCACTGGCCGGTCCTCACACACTGTAGTGCACTCACTGTGTGTCACTTCACGTGTAGCCAGGCAGTTCACGTGTAGCCAGGTAAGGCAGGCAGTTCACGTGTAAATAACTAAATATTCCAGGCCGCCATCCACTGACCGGTCCTCACACACTGTACTGCACTCACTGTGTGGCACGTCACGTGTAGCCAGGTAAGGCAGGCAGTTCACATGTAAATAACTAAATATTCCAGGTAGTTATCCACTGACCGGTTTTCACACACTGTACTGCACTCACTGTGTGGCATGTCACGTGTAGCCAGGCACGGCAGGCAGTTCACGTGTAAATAACTAAATATTCCAGGCCGCCATCCACTGACCGTTCCTTACACACTGTACTGCACTCACTGTGTGGCATGTCACATGTAGCCAGGCTCGGCAGGCAGTTCAAGTGTAAATAACTAAATATTCCAGGCCGCAATCCACTTATCGGTCCTCACACACTGTACTGCACTCACTGTGTGTCACTTCACGTGTAGCCAGGCAGTTCACGTGTAGCCAGGTAAGGCAGGCAGTTCACGTGTAAATAACTAAATATTCCAGGCCGCCATCCACTGACCAGTCCTCACACACTGTACTGCACTCACTGTGTGTCACGTCACATGTAGCCAGGCACGGCAGTCAGTTTACGTGTAAATAACTAGATATTACAAGCCGCCATCCATTAACCGGTCCTCACACACTTTAGTGCACTCACTGTGTGTCACGTCACGTGTAGCCAGGCACGGCAGGCAGTTCACGTGTAAATAACTGAATATTCCAGGCCGCCATCCAATGGCCGGTCCTCACACACTGTAGTGCACTCACTGTGTGTCACTTCACGTGTAGCCAGGCAGTTCACGTGTAGCCAGGTAAGGCAGGCAGTTCACGTGTAAATAACTAAATATTCCAGGCCGCCATCCACTGACCGGTCCTCACACACTGTACTGCACTCACTGTGTGGCACGTCACGTGTAGCCAGGTAAGGCAGGCAGTTCACATGTAAATAACTTATTATTCCAGGTAGTTATCCACTGACCGGTTTTCACACACTGTACTGCACTCACTGTGTGGCATGTCACGTGTAGCCAGGCACGGCAGGCAGTTCACGTGTAAATAACTAAATATTCCAGGCCGCCATCCACTGACCGTTCCTTACACACTGTACTGCACTCACTGTGTGGCATGTCACATGTAGCCAGGCTCGGCAGGCAGTTCAAGTGTAAATAACTAAATATTCTAGGCCGCAATCCACTTATCGGTCCTCACACACTGTACTGCACTCACTGTGTGTCACTTCACGTGTAGCCAGGCAGTTCACGTGTAGCCAGGTAAAGCAGGCAGTTCACGTGTAAATAACTAAATATTCCAGGCCGCCATCCACTGACCAGTCCTCCCACACTGTACTGCACTCACTGTGTGGCACGTCACATGTAGCCAGGCACGGCAGGCAGTTCACGTGTAAATAACTAAATATTCCAGGCCGCCATCCACTGACCGGTCGTCACACACTGTAGTGCACTAACTGTGTGTCACGTCATGTGTAGCCAGGCACGGCAGGCAGTTCACGTATAGCCAGGCAAGGCAGGCAGTTCACATGTAAATAACTAAATATTCCAGGCTGCAATCCACCGACCGGTCCTCACACACTGTACTGCACTCACTGTGTAAAGCGTCACAAGTAGCGAGGGTCGGCAGGGAGCTCACGTGTAAATAACTAAATATTCCGGGTCGCAAACAACATACCGGTCCACATACACTGTACTGCACTCACTGTGTGGCACGTCACGTGTAGCCAGGCATGGCAGGCAGTTCACGTGTAAATAACTAAATATTCCAGGCCGCCATCCACTGACCGGTCCTCACACACTGTACTGCACTCACTTTGTGGCACATCACGTGTAGCCAGGCACTGCAGGCAGTTTACGTGTAAAAACTAAATATTCCGGGCCGCCATCCACTGACCGGTTCTCACACACTGTAGTGCACTCCTTGAGTGTCACGTCACGTGTAGCCAGGCAAGGCAGGCAGTTCACGTGTAAATAACTAAATATTCCAGGCCGCCATCAACTGACCGGTCCTCACACACTGTACTGCACTCACTGTGTGGCACATCGCAACTAGCCAGGCACGGCAGGCAGTTCACATGTAAATAACTAAATATTCCAAGCCCCAATCCACTGATCGGTCCTAACACACTGTACTGCACTCACTGTGTGGCAGGTCACGTGTAGCCAGGCTCGGCAGGCAGTTCACATGTAAATAACTAAATATTCCAGGCCGCCATCCACTGACCGGTCCTCACACACTGTACTGCACTCACTGTGTAACACGTCACAAGTAACGAGGGACAACAGGCAGTTCACGTGTAAATAACTAAATATTCCAGGCCGCCATCCACTGACCAGTCCTCACACACTGTACTGCACTCACTGTGTGGCACGTAACATGTAACCAGGCACGGCAGGCAGTTCACGTGTAAATAACTAAATATTTCAGGCCGCCATCCACTGACCGGTCCTCACACACTGTACTGCACTCACTGTGTGGCACGTCACGTGTAGCCAGGTAAGGCAGGCAGTTCACATGTAAATAACTAATTATTCCAGGTAGTTATCCACTGACCGGTTTTCACACACTGTACTGCACTCACTGTGTGGCATGTCACGTGTAGCCAGGCACGGCAGGCAGTTCACGTGTAAATAACTAAATATTCCAGGCCGCCATCCACTGACCGTTCCTTACACACTGTACTGCACTCACTGTGTGGCATGTCACATGTGGCCAGGCTCGGCAGGCAGTTCAAGTGTAAATAACTAAATATTCCAGGCCGCAATCCACTTGTCGGTCCTCACATACTGTACTGCACTCATTGTGTGTCACTTCACGTGTAGCCAGGCAGTTCACGTGTAGCCAGGTAAGGCAGGCAGTTCACGTGTAAATAACTAAATATTCCTTGCTGCCATCCACTGACCGGTCCTCACACACTGTACTGCACTCACTGTGTGGCACGGCACATGTAGCCAGGCACGGCAGGCAGTTCACGTGTAAATAACTAAATATTCCAGGCCGCCATCCACTGACCGGTCCTCACACACTGTAGTGCACTAACTGTGTGTCACATCATGTGTAGCCAGGCACGGCAGGCAGTTCACGTGTAGCCAGGCAAGGCAGGCAGTTCACATGTAAATAACTAATTATTCCAGGCTGCAATCCACCGACCGGTCCTCACACACTGTACTGCACTCACTGTGTAACACGTCACAAGTAGCGAAGGACGGCAGGGAGCTCACGTGTAAATAACTAAATATTCCAGGTCGCAAACGACATACCGGTCCTCATACACTCTACTGCACTCACTGTGTGGCACGTCACGTGTAGCTGGGCACGGCAGGCAGTTCACGTGTAAATAACTAAATATTCCAGGCCGCCATCCACTGACCGGTCCTCACACACTGTACTGCACTCACTTTGTGGCACATCACGTGTAGCCAGGCACGGCAGGCAGTTTACGTGTAAAAACTAAATATTCCGGGCCGCCATCCACTGACCGGTTCTCACACACTGTAGTGCACTCATTGTGTGTCACGTCACATGTAGCCAGGCAAGGCAGGCAGTTCACGTGTAAATAACTAAATATTCCATGCCGCCATCAACTGACCGGTCCTCACACACTGTACTGCACTCACTGTGTGGCACATCGCAACTAGCCAGGCACGGCAGGCAGTTCACATGTAAATAACTAAATATTCCAAGCCCCAATTCACTGATCGGTCCTAACACACTGTACTGCACTCACTGTGTGGCAGGTCACGTGTAGCCAGGCTCGGCAGGCAGTTCACATGTAAATAACTAAATATTCCGGGCCGCCATCCACTGACGGGTCCTCACACACTGTACTGCACTCACTGTGTAACACGTCACAAGTAGCGAGGGACAACAGGCAGTTCACGTGTAAATAACTAAATATTCCAGGCCGCCATCCACTGACCAGTCCTCACACACTGTACTGCACTCACTGTGTGGCACGTCACATGTAGCCAGGCACGGCAGGCAGTTCACGTGTAAATAAGTAAATATTCCAGGCCGCCATTCACTGACCGGTCCTCACACACTGTACTGCACTCACTGTGTGTCATGTCACGTGTAGCCAGGCACGGCAGGCAGTTTACGTATAAATAACTAAATATTCCAAGCCGCCATTCACTGACCGGTCCACACACACTGTAGTGCACTAACTGTGTGTCACGTCATGTATAGCCAGGCACGGCAGGCAGTTCACGTGTAAATAACTAAATATTCCAGGCCGCCATCCACTGACCGGTCGTCACACACTGTACTGCACTCACTGTGTGGCATTTCACGTGTAGCCAGGCACGGCAGGCAGTTCACGTGTAAATAACTAAATATTCTAGGCCGCAATCCACTGATCGGTCCTTACACACTGTAGTGCACTCACTGAGTGGCACGTCACGTGTAGCCAGGCTCGGCAGGCAGCTCACATGTAAATACCTAAATAATCCAGGCCGCCATTCACTGACCAGTCCTCACACACTGTAGTGCACTCACTGTGTGTCACGTCACGTGTAGCCAGGCACGGCAGGCATTTTACGTGCAAATAACTAAATATTCCGGGCTGCCATCTACTGATCGGTCCTCACACACTGTAGTGCACTTACTGTGTGTCAATTCACGTGTAGCCAGGCAAATCAGGCAGTTCACGTGTAAATAACTAGATATTACAAGCCGCCATCCATTAACCGGTCCTCACACACTGTAGAGCACTCACTGTGTGTCACGTCACGTGTAGCCAGGCACGGCAGGCATTTTACGTGCAAATAACTAAATATTCCGGGCTGCCATCTACTGATCGGTCCTCACACACTGTAGTGCACTTACTGTGTGTCAATTCACGTGTAGCCAGGCAAATCAGGCAGTTCACGTGTAAATAACTAGATATTACAAGCCGCCATCCATTAACCGGTCCTCACACACTGTAGAGCACTCACTGTGTGTCACGTCACGTGTAGCCAGGCACGGCAGGCAGTTCACGTGTAAATAACTAAATATTCCAGGCCGCCATCCACTGGCCGGTCCTCACACACTGTAGTGCACTCACTGTGTGTCACTTCACGTGTAGCCAGGCAGTTCACGTGTAGCCAGGTAAGGCAGGCAGTTCACGTGTAAATAACTAAATATTCCAGGCCGCCATCCACTGACCGGTCCTCACACACTGTACTGCACTCACTGTGTGGCACGTCACGTGTAGCCAGGTAAGGCAGGCAGTTCACATGTAAATAACTAAATATTCCAGGTAGTTATCCACTGACCGGTTTTCACACACTGTACTGCACTCACTGTGTGGCATGTCACGTGTAGCCAGGCACGGCAGGCAGTTCACGTGTAAATAACTAAATATTCCAGGCCGCCATCCACTGACCGTTCCTTACACACTGTACTGCACTCACTGTGTGGCATGTCACATGTAGCCAGGCTCGGCAGGCAGTTCAAGTGTAAATAACTAAATATTCCAGGCCGCAATCCACTTATCGGTCCTCACACACTGTACTGCACTCACTGTGTGTCACTTCACGTGTAGCCAGGCAGTTCACGTGTAGCCAGGTAAGGCAGGCAGTTCACGTGTAAATAACTAAATATTCCAGGCCGCCATCCACTGACCAGTCCTCACACACTGTACTGCACTCACTGTGTGTCACGTCACATGTAGCCAGGCACGGCAGTCAGTTTACGTGTAAATAACTAGATATTACAAGCCGCCATCCATTAACCGGTCCTCACACACTTTAGTGCACTCACTGTGTGTCACGTCACGTGTAGCCAGGCACGGCAGGCAGTTCACGTGTAAATAACTGAATATTCGAGGCCGCCATCCAATGGCCGGTCCTCACACACTGTAGTGCACTCACTGTGTGTCACTTCACGTGTAGCCAGGCAGTTCACGTGTAGCCAGGTAAGGCAGGCAGTTCACGTGTAAATAACTAAATATTCCAGGCCGCCATCCACTGACCGGTCCTCACACACTGTACTGCACTCACTGTGTAGCACGTCACGTGTAGCCAGGCACGGCAGGTAGTTCACGTGTAAATAACTAAATATTCCAGGCCGCCATCCACTGACCGGTCCTCACACACTGTACTGCACTCAATGTGTGTCACGTCATGTGTAGCCAGGCACGGCAGGCAGTTCACGTGTAGCCAGGCAAGGCAGGCAGTTCACGTGTAAATAACAAAATATTCCTGGCACCCTTCCTCTGACCGGTCCTCACACACTGTACTGCACTCACTGTGTAACACGACACAAGTAGCGAGGGACGGCAGGCAGTTCACGTGTAAATAACTAAATATTCCGGACCGCCATCCACTGACCGGTCCTCAAACACTGTAGTGCACTCACTGTGTGTCACGTCACGTGTAGCCAGGCAAGTCAGGCAGTTCACGTGTAATTAACTAAATATTCCAGGCCACCATCCACTGACCGGTCCTCACACACTGTACTGCACTCACTGTGTGGCACGTCATATGTAGCCAGGCACCGCAGGCAGTTCACGTGTAAATAACTAAATATTCCAGGACGTCATCCACTGATCGGTTCTCACACACTGTCCTGCACTTACTGTGTGGCACGTCACGTGTAGCCAGGCTCGGCAGGCAGTTCACTTGTAAATAACTAAATATTCCAGGCCGTCATCCATTGGCCTGTCCTCACACACTGTAGTGCACTCACTGTGTGTCACTTCACGTGTAGCCAGGCAGTTCACGTGTTGCCAGGTAAGGCAGGCAGTTCACGTGTAAATAACTAAATATTCCAGGCCGCCATCCACTGACCGGTCCTCACACACTGTACTGCACTCACTGTGTGGCACGTCACGTGTAGCCAGGTAAGGCAGGCAGTTCACATGTAAATAACTAATTATTCCAGGTAGTTATCCACTGACCGGTTTTCACACACTGTACTGCACTCACTGTGTGGCATGTCACGTGTAGCCAGGCACGGCAGGCAGTTCACGTGTAAATAACTAAATATTCCAGGCCGCCATCCACTGACCGTTCCTTACACACTGTACTGCACTCACTGTGTGGCATGTCACATGTGGCCAGGCTCGGCAGGCAGTTCAAGTGTAAATAACTAAATATTCCAGGCCGCAATCCACTTGTCGGTCCTCACACACTGTACTGCACTCATTGTGTGTCACTTCACGTGTAGCCAGGCAGTTCACGTGTAGCCAGGTAAGGCAGGCAGTTCACGTGTAAATAACTAAATATTCCTTGCTGCCATCCACTGACCGGTCCTCACACACTGTACTGCACTCACTGTGTGGCACGGCACATGTAGCCAGGCACGGCAGGCAGTTCACGTGTAAATAACTAAATATTCCAGGCCGCCATCCACTGACCGGTCCTCACACACTGTAGTGCACTAACTGTGTGTCACATCATGTGTAGCCAGGCACGGCAGGCAGTTCACGTGTAGCCAGGCAAGGCAGGCAGTTCACATGTAAATAACTAATTATTCCAGGCTGCAATCCACCGACCGGTCCTCACACACTGTACTGCACTCACTGTGTAACACGTCACAAGTAGCGAAGGACGGCAGGGAGCTCACGTGTAAATAACTAAATATTCCAGGTCGCAAACGACATACCGGTCCTCATACACTCTACTGCACTCACTGTGTGGCACGTCACGTGTAGCTGGGCACGGCAGGCAGTTCACGTGTAAATAACTAAATATTCCAGGCCGCCATCCACTGACCGGTCCTCACACACTGTACTGCACTCACTTTGTGGCACATCACGTGTAGCCAGGCACGGCAGGCAGTTTACGTGTAAAAACTAAATATTCCGGGCCGCCATCCACTGACCGGTTCTCACACACTGTAGTGCACTCATTGTGTGTCACGTCACATGTAGCCAGGCAAGGCAGGCAGTTCACATGTAAATAACTAAATATTCCAAGCCCCAATTCACTGATCGGTCCTAACACACTGTACTGCACTCACTGTGTGGCAGGTCACGTGTAGCCAGGCTCGGCAGGCAGTTCACATGTAAATAACTAAATATTCCGGGCCGCCATCCACTGACGGGTCCTCACACACTGTACTGCACTCACTGTGTAACACGTCACAAGTAGCGAGGGACAACAGGCAGTTCACGTGTAAATAACTAAATATTCCAGGCCGCCATCCACTGACCAGTCCTCACACACTGTACTGCACTCACTGTGTGGCACGTCACATGTAGCCAGGCACGGCAGGCAGTTCACGTGTAAATAAGTAAATATTCCAGGCCGCCATTCACTGACCGGTCCTCACACACTGTACTGCACTCACTGTGTGTCATGTCACGTGTAGCCAGGCATGGCAGGCAGTTTACGTATAAATAACTAAATATTCCAAGCCGCCATTCACTGACCGGTCCACACACACTGTAGTGCACTAACTGTGTGTCACGTCATGTATAGCCAGGCACGGCAGGCAGTTCACGTGTAAATAACTAAATATTCCAGGCCGCCATCCACTGACCGGTCGTCACACACTGTACTGCACTCACTGTGTGGCATTTCACGTGTAGCCAGGCACGGCAGGCAGTTCACGTGTAAATAACTAAATATTCTAGGCCGCAATCCACTGATCGGTCCTTACACACTGTAGTGCACTCACTGAGTGGCACGTCAAGTGTAGCCAGGCTCGGCAGGCAGCTCACATGTAAATACCTAAATAATCCAGGCCGCCATTCACTGACCAGTCCTCACACACTGTAGTGCACTCACTGTGTGTCACGTCACGTGTAGCCAGGCACGGCAGGCATTTTACGTGCAAATAACTAAATATTCCGGGCTGCCATCTACTGATCGGTCCTCACACACTGTAGTGCACTTACTGTGTGTCAATTCACGTGTAGCCAGGCAAATCAGGCAGTTCACGTGTAAATAACTAGATATTACAAGCCGCCATCCATTAACCGGTCCTCACACACTGTAGAGCACTCACTGTGTGTCACGTCACGTGTAGCCAGGCACGGCAGGCATTTTACGTGCAAATAACTAAATATTCCGGGCTGCCATCTACTGATCGGTCCTCACACACTGTAGTGCACTTACTGTGTGTCAATTCACGTGTAGCCAGGCAAATCAGGCAGTTCACGTGTAAATAACTAGATATTACAAGCCGCCATCCATTAACCGGTCCTCACACACTGTAGAGCACTCACTGTGTGTCACGTCACGTGTAGCCAGGCACGGCAGGCAGTTCACGTGTAAATAACTAAATATTCCAGGCCGCCATCCACTGGCCGGTCCTCACACACTGTAGTGCACTCACTGTGTGTCACTTCACGTGTAGCCAGGCAGTTCACGTGTAGCCAGGTAAGGCAGGCAGTTCACGTGTAAATAACTAAATATTCCAGGCCGCCATCCACTGACCGGTCCTCACACACTGTACTGCACTCACTGTGTGGCACGTCACGTGTAGCCAGGTAAGGCAGGCAGTTCACATGTAAATAACTAAATATTCCAGGTAGTTATCCACTGACCGGTTTTCACACACTGTACTGCACTCACTGTGTGGCATGTCACGTGTAGCCAGGCACGGCAGGCAGTTCACGTGTAAATAACTAAATATTCCAGGCCGCCATCCACTGACCGTTCCTTACACACTGTACTGCACTCACTGTGTGGCATGTCACATGTAGCCAGGCTCGGCAGGCAGTTCAAGTGTAAATAACTAAATATTCCAGGCCGCAATCCACTTATCGGTCCTCACACACTGTACTGCACTCACTGTGTGTCACTTCACGTGTAGCCAGGCAGTTCACGTGTAGCCAGGTAAGGCAGGCAGTTCACGTGTAAATAACTAAATATTCCAGGCCGCCATCCACTGACCAGTCCTCACACACTGTACTGCACTCACTGTGTGTCACGTCACATGTAGCCAGGCACGGCAGTCAGTTTACGTGTAAATAACTAGATATTACAAGCCGCCATCCATTAACCGGTCCTCACACACTTTAGTGCACTCACTGTGTGTCACGTCACGTGTAGCCAGGCACGGCAGGCAGTTCACGTGTAAATAACTGAATATTCCAGGCCGCCATCCAATGGCCGGTCCTCACACACTGTAGTGCACTCACTGTGTGTCACTTCACGTGTAGCCAGGCAGTTCACGTGTAGCCAGGTAAGGCAGGCAGTTCACGTGTAAATAACTAAATATTCCAGGCCGCCATCCACTGACCGGGCCTCACACACTGTACTGCACTCACTGTGTGGCACGTCACGTGTAGCCAGGTAAGGCAGGCAGTTCACATGTAAATAACTTATTATTCCAGGTAGTTATCCACTGACCGGTTTTCACACACTGTACTGCACTCACTGTGTGGCATGTCACGTGTAGCCAGGCACGGCAGGCAGTTCACGTGTAAATAACTAAATATTCCAGGCCGCCATCCACTGACCGTTCCTTACACACTGTACTGCACTCACTGTGTGGCATGTCACATGTAGCCAGGCTCGGCAGGCAGTTCAAGTGTAAATAACTAAATATTCTAGGCCGCAATCCACTTATCGGTCCTCACACACTGTACTGCACTCACTGTGTGTCACTTCACGTGTAGCCAGGCAGTTCACGTGTAGCCAGGTAAAGCAGGCAGTTCACGTGTAAATAACTAAATATTCCAGGCCGCCATCCACTGACCAGTCCTCACACACTGTACTGCACTCACTGTGTGGCACGTCACATGTAGCCAGGCACGGCAGGCAGTTCACGTGTAAATAACTAAATATTCCAGGCCGCCATCCACTGACCGGTCCTCACACACTGTAGTGCACTAACTGTGTGTCACGTCATGTGTAGCCAGGCACGGCAGGCAGTTCACGTATAGCCAGGCAAGGCAGGCAGTTCACATGTAAATAACTAAATATTCCAGGCTGCAATCCACCGACCGGTCCTCACACACTGTACTGCACTCACTGTGTAAAGCGTCACAAGTAGCGAGGGTCGGCAGGGAGCTCACGTGTAAATAACTAAATATTCCGGGTCGCAAACCACATACCGGTCCACATACACTGTACTGCACTCACTGTGTGGCACGTCACGTGTAGCCAGGCATGGCAGGCAGTTCACGTGTAAATAACTAAATATTCCAGGCCGCCATCCACTGACCGGTCCTCACACACTGTACTGCACTCACTTTGTGGCACATCACGTGTAGCCAGGCACTGCAGGCAGTTTACGTGTAAAAACTAAATATTCCGGGCCGCCATCCACTGACCGGTTCTCACACACTGTAGTGCACTCCTTGAGTGTCACGTCACGTGTAGCCAGGCAAGGCAGGCAGTTCACGTGTAAATAACTAAATATTCCAGGCCGCCATCAACTGACCGGTCCTCACACACTGTACTGCACTCACTGTGTGGCACATCGCAACTAGCCAGGCACGGCAGGCAGTTCACATGTAAATAACTAAATATTCCAAGCCCCAATCCACTGATCGGTCCTAACACACTGTACTGCACTCACTGTGTGGCAGGTCACGTGTAGCCAGGCTCGGCAGGCAGTTCACATGTAAATAACTAAATATTCCAGGCCGCCATCCACTGACCGGTCCTCACACACTGTACTGCACTCACTGTGTAACACGTCACAAGTAGCGAGGGACAACAGGCAGTTCACGTGTAAATAACTAAATATTCCAGGCCGCCATCCACTGACCAGTCCTCACACACTGTACTGCACTCACTGTGTGGCACGTAACATGTAACCAGTCACGGCAGGCAGTTCACGTGTAAATAACTAAATATTCCAGGCCGCTATTCACTGACCGGTCCTCACACACTGTACTGCACTCACTGTGTGTCACGTCACGTGTAGCCAGGCACGGCAGGCAGTTTACGTATAAATAACTAAATATTCCAAGCCGCCATTCACTGACCGGTCCTCACACACTGTAGTGCACTAACTGTGTGTCACGTCATGTGTAGCCAGGCACGGCAGGCAGTTCACGTGTAAATAACTAAATATTTCAGGCCGCCATCCACTGACCGGTCGTCACACACTGTACTGCTCTCACTGTGTGGCACGTCACGTGTAACCAGGCAGTTCACGTGTAGCCAGGTAAGGCAGGCAGTTCACGTGTAAATAACTATATATTTTAGGCCGCTATCCACTGATCGGTCCTCACACACTGTACTGCACTCACTGTGTAGCACGTCACGTGTAGCCAGGCACGGCAGGTAGTTCACGTGTAAATAACTAAATATTCTAGGCCGCAATCCACTGATCGGTCCTCACACACTGTACTGCACTCACTGTGTGGCACGTCACGTGTAGCCAGGCTCGGCAGGCAGCTCACATGTAAATACCTAAATAATCCAGGCCGCCATTCACTGACCAGTCCTCACACACTGTAGTGCACTCACTGTGTGTCACATCACGTGTAGCCAGGCACGGCAGGCATTTTACGTGCAAATAACTAAATATTCCGGGCTGCCATCTACTGATCGGTCCTCACACACTGTAGTGCACTCACTGTGTGTCACGTCAAGTGTAGCCAGGCACGGCAGGCAGTTCACGTGTAAATAACTAAATATTACAGGCCGCCATCCACTGACCGGTCCTCACACACTGTACTGCACTCACTGTGTGGCACGTCACGTGTAGCCAGGTAAGGCAGGCAGTTCACGTGTAAATAACTAAATATTCCAGGCCGCCATCCACTGACCGGTCCTCACACACTGTACTGCACTCACTGTGTGGCACGTCACGTGTAGCCAGGTAAGGCAGGCAGTAAACATGTAAATAACTAATTATTCCAGGTAGTTATCCACTGACCGGTTTTCACACACTGTACTGCACTCACTGTGTGGCATGTCACGTGTAGCCAGGCACGGCAGGCAGTTTACGTGTAAATAAATAAATATTCCAGGCCGCCATCCACTGACCATTCCTTACACACTGTACTGCACTCACTGTGTGGCATGTCACATGTAGCCAGGCTCGGCAGGCAGTTCAAGTGTAAATAACTAAATATTCCAGGCCGCAATCCACTGATCGGTCCTCACACACTGTACTGCACTCACTGTGTGTCACTTCACGTGTAGCCAGGCAGTTCACGTGTAGCCAGGTAAGGCAGGCAGTTCACATGTAAATAACTAAATATTCCAGGCCGCCATCCACTGACCATTCCTCACACACTGTACTGCACTCACTGTGTTGCACGTCAAATGTAGCCAGGCACGGCAGGCAGTTCACATGTAAATAACTAATTATTCCAGGTAGTTATCCACTGACCGGTTTTCACACACTGTACTGCACTCACTGTGTGTCACGTCACGTGTAGCCAGGCAAGGCAGGCAGTTCACGTGTAAATAACTAAATATTCTAGGCCGCCATCAACTGACCGGTCCTCACACACTGTACTGTACTCACTGTGTGGCACATCGCAACTAGCCAGGCACGGCAGGCAGTTCACATGTAAATAACTAAATATTCCAAGTCCCAATCCACTGATCGGTCCTAACACACTGAACTGCACTCACTGTGTGGCAGGTCAAGTGTAGCCAGGCTCGGCAGGCAGTTCACATGTAAATAACTAAATATTCCAGGCCGCCATCCACTGACCGGTCCTCACACACTGTACTGCACTCACTGTGTAACACGTCACAAGTAGCGAGGGACAACAGGCAGTTCACGTGTAAATAACTAAATATTCCAGGCCGCCATCCACTGACCAGTCCTCACACACTGTACTGCACTCACTGTGTAGCACGTCACATGTAGCCATGCACGGCAGGCAGTTCACGTGTAAATAACTAAATATTCCAGGCTGCCATCTACTGACCGGTCCTCACACACTGTACTGCACTCACTGTGTGTCAAGTCACGTGTACCCAGGCAAGGCAGGCAGTTCACGTGTAAATAACTAAATATTCCTGGCCGCCATCCACTGATCGGTCCTCACACACAGTACTGCACTCACTGTGTGGAACGTCACGTGTAGCCAGGCACGGCAGGCAGTTCACGTGTAAATAACTAAATATTCCAGGCCGCCATCCACTGACCGGTCCTCACACACTGTACTGCACTCAATGTGTGTCACGTCATGTGTAGCCAGGCACGGCAGGCAGTTCACGTGTAGCCAGGCAAGGCAGGCAGTTCACGTGTAAATAACAAAATATTCCTGGCACCCTTCCTCTGACAGGTCCTCACACACTGTACTGCACTCACTGTGTAACACGACACAAGTAGCGAGGGACGGCAGGCAGTTCACGTGTAAATAACTAAATATTCCAGGCCACCATCCACTGACCGGTCCTCACACACTGTACTGCACTCACTGTGTGGCACGTCATATGTAGCCAGGCACCGCAGGCAGTTCACGTGTAAATAACTAAATATTCCAGGACGTCATCCACTGATCGGTCCTCACACACTGTCCTGCACTTACTGTGTGGCACGTCACGTGTAGCCAGGCTCGGCAGGCAGTTCACTTGTAAATAACTAAATATTCCAGGCCGTCATCCATTGGCCTGTCCTCACACACTGTAGTGCACTCACTGTGTGTCACTTCACGTGTAGCCAGGCAGTTCACGTGTAGCCAGGTAAGGCAGGCAGTTCACGTGTAAATAACTAAATATTCCAGGCCGCCATCCACTGACCGGTCCTCACACACTGTACTGCACTCACTGTGTGGCACGTCACGAGTAGCCAGGTAAGGCAGGTAGTTCACATGTAAATAACTAATTATTCCAGGTAGTTATCCACTGACCGGTTTTCACACACTGTACTGCACTCACTGTGTGGCATGTCACGTGTAGCCAGGCACGGCAGGCAGTTCACGTGTAAATAACTAAATATTCCAGGCCGCCATCCACTGACCGTTCCTTACACACTGTACTGCACTCACTGTGTGGCATGTCACATGTAGCCAGGCTCGGCAGGCAGTTCAAGTGTAAATAACTAAATATTCCAGGCCGCAATCCACTTATCGGTCCTCACACACTGTACTGCACTCACTGTGTGTCACTTCACGTGTAGCCAGGCAGTTCACGTGTAGCCAGGTAAGGCAGGCAGTTCACGTGTAAATAACTAAATATTCCTTGCCGCCATCCACTGACCGGTCCTCACACACTGTACTGCACTCACTGTGTGGCACGTCACATGTAGCCAGGCACGGCAGGCAGTTCACGTGTAAATAACTAAATATTCCAGGCCGCCATTCACTGACCGGTCCTCACACACTGTAGTGCACTAACTGTGTGTCACGTCATGTGTAGCCAGGCACGGCAGGCAGTTCACGTGTAGCCAGGCAAGGCAGGCAGTTCACATGTAAATAACTAATTATTCCAGGCTGCAATCCACCGACCGGTCCTCACACACTGTACTGCACTCACTGTGTAACACGTCACAAGTAGCGAGGGACGGCAGGGAGTTCACGTGTAAATAACTAAATATTCCGGGTCGCAAACGACATACCGGTCCTCATACACTCTACTGCACTCACTGTGTGGCACGTCACGTGTAGCCAGGCACGGCAGGCAGTTCACGTGTAAATAACTAAAAATTCCAGGCCGCCATCAACTGACCGGTCCTCACACACTGTACTGCACTTACTGTGTGGCACATCGCAACTAGCCAGGCACGGCAGGCAGTTCACATGTAAATAACTAAATATTCCAAGCCCCAATTCACTGATCGGTCCTAACACACTGTACTGCACTCACTGTGTGGCAGGTCACGTGTAGCCAGGCTCGGCAGGCAGTTCACATGTAAATAACTAAATATTCCGGGCCGCCATCCACTGACGGGTCCTCACACACTGTACTGCACTCACTGTGTAACACGTCACAAGTAGCGAGGGACAACAGGCAGTTCACGTGTAAATAAGTAAATATTCCAGGCCGCCATTCACTGACCGGTCCTCACACACTGTACTGCACTCACTGTGTGTCATGTCACGTGTAGCCAGGCACGGCAGGCAGTTTACGTATAAATAACTAAATATTCCAAGCCGCCATTCACTGACCGGTCCACACACACTGTAGTGCACTAACTGTGTGTCACGTCATGTATAGCCAGGCACGGCAGGCAGTTCACGTGTAAATAACTAAATATTCCAGGCCGCCATCCACTGACCGGTCGTCACACACTTTACTGCTCTCACTGTGTGGCACGTCACGTGTAACCAGGCAGTTCACGTGTAGCCAGGTAAGGCAGGCAGTTCACGTGTAAATAACTATATATTTTAGGCCGCCATCCACTGATCGGTCCTCACACACTGTACTGCACTCACTGTGTGGCACGTCACGTGTAGCCAGGCACGGCAGGAAGTTCACGTGTAAATAACTAAATATTCTAGGCCGCAATCCACTGATCGGTCCTCACACACTGTAGTGCACTCACTGTGTGGCACGTCACGTGTAGCCAGGCTCGGCAGGCAGCTCACATGTAAATACCTAAATAATCCAGGCCGCCATTCACTGACCAGTCCTCACACACTGTAGTGCACTCACTGTGTGTCACGTCACGTGTAGCCAGGCACGGCAGGCATTTTACGTGCAAATAACTAAATATTCCGGGCTGCCATCTACTGATCGGTCCTCACACACTGTAGTGCACTCACTGTGTGTCACGTCACGTGTAGCCAGGCACGGCAGGCAGTTCACGTGTAAATAACTAAATATTACAGGCCGCCATCCACTGACCGGTCCTCACACACTGTACTGCACTCACTGTGTGGCACGTCACGTGTAGCCAGGTAAGGCAGGCAGTTCACGTGTAAATAACTAAATATTCCAGGCCGCCATCCACTGACCGGTCCTCACACACTGTACTGCACTCACTGTGTGGCACGTCACGTGTAGCCAGGTAAGGCAGGCGGTTCACATGTAAATAACTAATTATTCCAGGTAGTTATCCACTGACCGGTTTTCACACACTGTACTGCACTCACTGTGTGTCACTTCACGTGTAGCCAGGCAGTTCTCGTGTAGCCAGGTAAGGCAAGCAGTTCACGTGTAAATAACTAAATATTCCAGGCCGCCATCCACTGACCGTTCCTCACACACTGTACTGCACTCACTGTGTTGCACGTCACATGTAGCCAGGCACGGCAGGCAGTTCACGTGTAAATAACTAAATATTCCAGGCCGCCATCCACTGACCGGTCCTCACACACTGTTGTGCACTAACTGTGTGTCACGTCATGTGTAGCCTGGCACGGCAGTCAGTTCACGTGTAGCCAGGCAAGGCAGGCAGTTCACATGTAAATAACTAAATATTCCAGGCTGCAATCCACCGACCGGTCCTCACACACTGTACTGCACTCACTGTGTAACACGTCACAAGTAGCGAGGGACGGCAGGCAGCTCACGTGTAAATAACTAAATATTCCGGGTCGCAAACCACATACCGGTCCTCATACACTGTACTGCACTCACTGTGTGGCACGTCACGTGTAGCCAGGCAAGGCAGGCAGTTCACGTGTAAATAACTAAATATTCCAGGCCGCCATCCACTGACCGGTCCTCACACACTGTACTGCACTCACTTTGTGGAACATCACGTGTAGCCAGGCCCGGCAGGCAGTTTACGTGTAAAAACTAAATATTCCGGGCCGCCATCCACTGACCGGTTCTCACACACTGTAGTGCACTCACTGTGTGTCACGTCATGTGTAGCCAGGCACGGCAGGCAGTTCACGTGCAGCCAGGCAAGGCAGGCAGTTCACGTTTAAATAACAAAATATTCCTGGCCGCCTTCCTCTGACCGGTCCTCACACACTGTACTGCACTCACTGTGTAACACGACACAAGTAGCGAGGGACGGCAGGCAGTTCACGTGTAAATAACTAAATATTACGGACCGCCATCCACTGACCGGTCCTCACACAGTGTAGTGCACTCACTGTGTGTCACGTCACGTTTAGCCTGGCACGGCAGGTAGTTCACGTGTAAATAACTAAATATTTCAGGCCGCCATCCACTGACCGGTCCTCACACACTGTACTGCACTCACTGTGTGGCACGTCACGTGTAGCCAGGCACGGCAGGCAGTTTACGTGTAAATAACTAAATATTCTAGGGCACCATCCACTGACCTTTCCTCACACCCTGTACTGCACTCACTGTGTGGCATGCCACGTGTAGCAAGGCTCGGCAGGCAGTTCACGTGTAAATAAATAAATATTCCAGGCCGCCATCCACTAACCGGTTCTCACACACTGTACTGCACTCACTGTGTGGCACGTCATGTGTAGCCAGGCACGGCAGGCAATTCACGTGTAAATAACTAAATATTCCAGGCCGCCATCTACTGACCGGTCCTCACACACTGTACTGCACTCACTGTGTGGCACGTCACGTGTAGCCAGGTAAGGCAGGCAGTTCACATGTAAATAACTAATTATTCCAGGTAGTTATCCACTGACCGGTTTTCACACACTGTACTGCACTCACTGTGTGGCATGTCACGTGTAGCCAGGCTCGGCAGGCAGTTCAAGTGTAAATAACTAAATATTCCAGGCCGCAATCCACTTATCGGTCCTCACACACTGTACTGCACTTACTGTGTGTCACTTCACGTGTAGCCAGGCAGTTCACGTGTAGCCAGGTAAGGCAGGCAGTTCACGTGTAAATAACTAAATATTCCAGGCCGCCATCCACTGATCGGTCCTCACACACTGTACTGCACTCACTGTGTGTCAAGTCACATGTAGCCAGGCACGGCAGTCAGTTTACGTGTAAATAACTAGATATTACAAGCCGCCATCCATTAACCGGTCCTCACACACTGTAGTGCACTCACTGTGTGTCACGTCACGTGTAGCCAGGCACGGCAGGCAGTTCACGTGTAAATAACTAAATATTCCAGGCCGCCATCCACTGGCCGGTCCTCACACACTGTAGTGCACTCACTGTGTGTCACTTCACGTGTAGCCAGGCAGTTTACGTGTAGCCAGGTAAGGCAGGCAGTTCACATGTAAATAATTAAATATTCCAGGCCGCCATCCACTGATCGGTTCTCACACACTGTACTGCACTCACTGTGTAACATGTCACGTGTAGCCAGGCTCGTCAGGCAGTTCACGTGTAAATAACTAAATATTCCAGGCCGCAATCCACTGACCAGTCCTCACACACTGTACTGCACTCACTGTGTGGCACGTCACGTGTAGCCAGGTAAGGCAGGCAGTTCACATGTAAATAACTAATTATTCCAGGTAGTTATCCACTGACCGGTTTTCACACACTGTACTGCACTCACTGTGTGGCATGTCACGTGTAGCCAGGCACGGCAGGCAGTTCACGTGTAAATAACTAAATATTCCAGGCCGCCATCCACTGACCGTTCCTTACACACTGTACTGCACTCACTGTGTGGCATGTCACATGTAGCCAGGCTCTGCAGGCAGTTCAAGTGTAAATAACTAAATATTCCAGGCCGCAATCCACTTATCGGTCCTCATACACTGTACTGCACTCACTGTGTGTCACTTCACGTGTAGCCAGGCAGTTCACGTGTAGCCAGGCACGGCAGTCAGTTTACGTGTAAATAACTAGATATTACAGGTCGCCATCCACTGACCGGTCCTCACACACTGTAGTGCACTAACTGTGTGTCACGTCATGTGTAGCCAGGCACGGCAGGCAGTTCACGTGTAGCTAGGCAAGGCAGGCAGTTCACATGTAAATAACTAAATATTCCAGGCTGCAATCCACTTATCGGTCCTCACACACTGCAGTGCACTCACTGTGTGTCACTTTACGTGTAGCCAGGCAGTTCACGTGTAGCCAGGTAAGGCAGGCAGTTCACGTGTAGCCAGGTAAGGCAGGCAGTTCACGTGTAAATAACTAAATATTCCAGGCCGTCATCCACTGATCGGTCCTCACACACTGTACTGCACTCACTGTGTAACACGTCACAAGTAGCGAGGGACGGCAGGCAGCTCACGTGTAAATAACTAAATATACCGGGTCGCAAACCACATACCGGTCCTCATACACTGTACTGCACTCACTGTGTGTCACGTCACGTGTAGCCAGGCAAGGCAGGCAGTTCACGTGTAAATAACTAAATATTCCAGGCCGCCATCAACTGACCGGTCCTTACACACTGTACTGCACTCACTGTGTGGCACATCGCAACTAGCCAGGCACGGCAGGCAGTTCATAAGTAAATAACTAAATATTCCAAGCCCCAATCCACTGATCGGTCCTAACACACTGTACTGCACTCACTGTGTGGCAGGTCACGTGTAGCCAGGCTCGGCAGGCAGTTCACATGTAAATAACTAAATATTCCGGGCCGCCATCCACTGACCGGTCCTCACACACTGTACTGCACTCACTGTGTAACACGTCACAAGTAGCGAGGGACAACAGGCAGTTCACGTGTAAATAACTAAATATTCCAGGCCGCCATCCACTGACCGGTCCTCACACACTGTACTGCACTCAATGTGTGTCACGTCATGTGTAGCCAGGCACGGCAGGCAGTTCACGTGTAGCCAGGCAAGGCCGGCAGTTCACGTGTAAATAACAAAATATTTCTGGCCGCCTTCCTCTGACCGGTCCTCACACACTGTACTGCACTCACTGTGTGGCACGTCACGTGTAGCCAGGCACGGCAGGCAGTTCACGTGTAAATAACTAAATATTCCAGGCCGCCATCCACTTACCGGTCCTCACACACTGTACTGCACTCACTGTGTGGCACGTCGCATGTAGCCAGGCACGGCAGTCAGTTTACGTGTAAATAACTAAATATTCCAGGCCGCCATCCACTGGCCGATCCTCACACACTGTAGTGCACTCACTGTGTGTCACTTTACGTGTAGCCAGGCAGTTCACATGTAGCCAGGTAAGGCAGGCAGTTCACGTGTAAATAACTAAATATTCCAGGCCGTCATCCACTGATCGGTCCTCACACACTGTACTGCACTCACTGTGTGGCACGTCACGTGTAGCTAGGCACGGCAGGCAGTTCACGTGTAAATAACTAAATATTCCAGGGCGCCATCCACTGACCGTTCCTTACACACTGTACTGCACTCACTGTGTGGCATGTCACATGTAGCCAAACTCGGCAGGCAGTTCAAGTGTAAATAACTAAATATTCCAGGCCGCAATCCACTTATCGGTCCTCACACACTGTACTGCACTCACTGTGTGTCACTTCACGTGTAGCCAGGCACGTCATGTGTAGCCAGGCACGGCAGGCAGTTCACGTGTAAATAACTAAATATTCCAGGCCGTCATCCACTGATCGGTCCTCACACACTGTACTGCACTCACTGTGTGGCACGTCACGTGTAGCCAGGCTCGGCAGGCAGTTCACTTGTAAATAACTAAATATTCCAGGTCGCCATCCTTTGACCGGTCCTCACACACTGTACTGCACTCACTGTGTGGCACGGCATGTGTAGCCAGGCACGGCAGGCAGTTCACGTGTAAATAACTAAATATTCCAGACCGTCATCCACTGACCGTTCCTTACACACTGTACTGCACTCACTGTGTGTCACGTCACGTGTAGCCAGGCTCGGCAGGCAGTTCACGTGTAAATAACTAAATATTCCGGGCCGCCATCCACTGGCCGGTCCTCACACACTGTAGTGCACTCACTGTGTGTCACATCACGTGTAGCCAGGCACGGCAGGCAGTTCACGTGTAAATAACTAAATATTACAGGCCGCCATCCACTGACCGGTCCACACACACTGTACTGCACTCACTGTGTGGCACGTCACGTGTAGCCAGGCACGGCAGACAGTTCATGTGTAAATAACTAAATATTCCAGGCCGCCATCCACTGACCGGTCCTCACACACTGTACTGCACTCACTGTGTGGCACGTCACGTGTAGCAAGGCACGGCAGGCAGTTCACGTGTAAATAACTAAATATTACAGGCCGCCATCCACTGATCGGTCATCACACACTGTACTGCACTCACTATGTGCCACGTCACGTGTTGCCAGGCACAGCAGGCAGTTTACATGTAAATAACTAAATATTCCGTGCCGCCATCCACTGACCGGTCCTCACACACTGTAGTGCACTCACTGTGTGTCACGTCACGTGTAGCCAGGCACGGCAGGCAGTTCACGTGTAAATAACTAAATATTACAGGCCGCCATCCACTGACCGGTCCTCACACACTGTACTGCACTCACTGTGTGGCATGTAACGTGTAGCCAGGCACGGCAGTCAGTTTACGTGTAAATAACTAAATATTTTAGGGCGCCATATACTGACCGTTCCTCACACACTGTACTGCACTGACTGTGTGGCACGTCACGTGTAGCCAGGCTCGGCAGGCAGTTCACGTGTAAATAACTAAATATTACAGGCCGCCATCCACTGATCGGTCATCACACACTGTACTGCACTCACTATGTGCCACGTCACGTGTTGCCAGGCACAGCAGGCAGTTTACATGTAAATAACTAAATATTCCGTGCCGCCATCCACTGACCGGTCCTCACACACTGTAGTGCACTCACTGTGTGTCACGTCACGTGTAGCCAGGCACGGCAGGCAGTTCACGTGTAAATAACTAAATATTACAGGCCGCCATCCACTGATCGGTCCTCACACACTGTACTGCACTCACTGTGTGGCTCGTCACGTGTAGCCAGGCACAGCAGGCAGTTCACGTGTAAATAACTAAATATTCCATGCCCAGGCACGGCAGCCAGTTCATGTGTAAATAACTAAATATTCCAGGCCGCCATCTACTGACAGGTCCTCACACACTGTACTGCACTCACTGTGTGGCACGTCACGTGTAGCCAGGCACGGCAGGCAGTTCACGTGTAAATAACTAAATATTCCGGGCCGCCATCCACTGACCGGTCCTCACACACTGTAGTGCACTCACTGTGTGGCACGTCACGTGTAGCCAGGCACGCCAGGCAGTTCACGTGTTAATAACTAAATATTCCAGGCCGCCATCCACTGATTGGTCCTCATACACTGTACTGCACTCACTTAGTGGCATGTCACGTGTAGCCAGGCACGGCAGGCAGTTCACGTGTAAATAACTAACATACACACAATTACATACATATACACTTACATACATACAGTCATACATACATACACACAAATATATACACATACACACACCATTAACGAAACATACACACACACACACACACACATACGTATATACATACAAACATATATATACACTTACATACATACACAAACATATATATACACTTACATACATAGATAAACATACAACATACAAACATACACACAAACATACTTACCAAATATAGCGAGTATATATAAACACGTGGTCATAGAGGAGAAAAAAAAAAAAACACGTCTATCCCCCTCCACATCCCAAGAGGCACTGAGGTTCCCCGAGGTGGCTATCCAATATATATATATAGAGATTAAAAAATATTATATACTGTAGATACACACACATACATACATACATTCTCTCTCTCTCTCTCTCTCTCTCTCTCTCTCTCTCTCTCTCTCTCTCTCTCTCTCTCTCTCATACATACATACACACACATACATTCTCTCTCTCTCTCTCTCTCTCTCTCTCTCTCTCTCTCTCTCTCTCTCTCTCTCTCTCTCTCGACAACCACCTTGCCGTCGGTGAGAGAGCTTGTGTGATCTGTTTGAATTTTGCTAGCTATGCTGGGGGACATTTAGTCCAGTTGGGTTACCCGTGCCAGAAAGGTAGCGTTATTAGGATCCTGACTAAGAGTTGTCAAATCTTCATGTTAATATTAAGTTTCACAACTGCTCTTCAACTGTCCTAAAAAAAAAAAAAAAAAAAAAAAAATCGTCATCACTTTCGATAAAAGTTTTGAAGGGATCTCAGGCGTGTGGGGTACGAGTAATGGAGATGCCTCAGGACCCCGTAGGTATTCTCTTAGATTAATAAGCCTGACCAGCTCCCTGTGACCGTTCTTAGGTGCCTAAAGGCTCGACTGCTCTTTGGTGATAGAGCTTTCGTGCCTCGCTGGCTGCCAGGCCAGTAAAAGATCTCGGATTAAGTCGTGGACATTTAGTTACACTTCAAGCACCCCTGTCGAAAAATCAGAGTCCCATTTACTTAGGACTCTTGTGCTGCTCAGTTGGGAGCTGCGGCACGATTGGGGCCGTCCGGCCCAGGGGAGACCTTAGGGTTGGTGTGCTTGGCTCATAAGGTTTCTGTTGACTGAACGACCGAAAACCTTCTGGAAGTAGGCGGATGAGACTTATGCGAGACCAAATCACATTACCCTTTCTTTTGTATTATTGGTCTTAAATTGAATTAGAGCGAGATGACAGGTCCATCAGCAAGAAAATTTACATGTACTACATGCAAGGTGTACCGCTGGTGTGAGGACTTCAGCGGGAGGAGTGCGAGCGACCTAGACTCCTCGAGTGTCTGCGACTTTTGCAAACTCGAGGAGAGGTTGATGAAGCACATCTCACTGCTCACGAAGGAGAACAACTCCCTAAAGGAGGAAGTTCTCCGAATGGACTCACAGAGGTGTGACTGCCATGTGAGAGACAAGGCAGTCCAAGGAGCTTCTTCACCGGAGAGCTCCACCACAGCGGTAAAGACCAAGAAGAAGAAGAACAAGAAGAAGAAGAACAAGAAGAACAACAACAACAATGAAGAGGGAAAAGAGACTGCAGAAGGAAAAGAGACTGCAGAAAAGTGTGATGGAAAAGAGGAGGGAAATATGGAGAAGGGAGAAAAACCCAAGAAGACAGTTGAGGAGGGATTAGAGGAAAGTGAGGAATCAAATAAGAAGGAAAAGAAAATGAAGAAGGAAAAGAAGACGAAGAAGAAGCAACCTGGAGGAAGTGACGAGCCCGGCAGGAATTCAAAACACTCTCGGGTTCCTCACAAGGCATCTCGTGCTCCTACCAAGGAGAGGCCTGTGGATATACACATTGTAGGTGATTCCCAGGCACGAGGGCTGCAATCCCTAATAGCAGATCGCCTTCACACTTCTGTGAAGGTGAATTGTTTGCCAGGTTGTGGCAATGCTGACCTCCGAAAGGAAGCTGAGAGGATCCAAACGTCCAGATCTGCTGTCATTGCACTCATGGTGAGTGGTAATGACATCTACCTGAAAAATGGTAGAGTAGGCATGACCGAAGGAGTCCTCTCGGATGTGATCGGTGCAGTAGATGACTGTGGGTTAAAAACCCGCAGAAGGGTAGTTGTTGGCATGCTCCCAAGGAGAGGCCCTTTAGGGACTGCTCTGTCAAAGAACATTGCAGTAAATCAGCGCCTGGCTGATTTGTGTACTGCCGAGGGGGTGTTCTTTGTGGACCCCTACTCCTCACTCTTTGGTAGAGACGACCTCTACCAGAGGGATGGCACACATCTCTCACTAAAGGGGAAAGAAGTGCTTTCCAAATTAATGGAAGACGCCGTCCGACGATGTCTCAGGAGCACTCGACCGAGCGTGGAGGAGAGCCCTCGTCGCTATGCTAGAGTGACCCCAGAGAAGACATTCGCTGAGATCCTGAAGAAGGATATCCCCAGCACTACCAAGACAATGACCAAACCGGGAAACAGAAGAGTATAGGGAGCCCTGCAGTTGGGGGTTCCCTGAAGGTTTTATTGTTCAACGCCAGGTCCATCCGAAACAAGTTTTTGGAACTGCGGGCCCTCGTTGCGACAGAGGAACCCGAGATGGTGGCCATAATGGAGTCATGGTTGAGAACCTCAGACAGAGATCTTGAAGGGGAATTCGTGATTCCAGGCTACCAACTCTTCCACAAAGATAGAGAGGACAGAGGGGGTGGTGGTGTGCTTTTGTATGTAAAGAACTCTATCAAATCGATGACCTGCAATATCACATCGAACCACGAGCTCCTTGGAGTTGACCTAGAAATAGGCACTCCAAAATACAGAACCCTGCTGCTTTATAGACCCCCTGGACAACTCAATGAGATGGACAGGGACCTATACCAGTTGCTGGGTGAACTAGTGGACGGCAGGGTGTGCATCCTTATGGGGGACTTCAACACACATGTTGACTGGGAAACCAGAGAGCCCTCTGCCGAGAACACACCACTCTTGGAGTTTGTAAATGATGAATTCCTCACTCAATGGGTAAGGGAGCCAACAAGAGGTGCTAACATACTCAACTTGGTCCTCACCTCCGAGGATGACATCATTCAAGACCTCTCTGTAAACGAAGAAATAGGCGGAAGCGACCACAAGCTTATAAGATTTTCAGTTAAGGTCCCTAATATGGAGACCGTGACCCCGGTGCATAGAAAATTAGACATGGGGAGAGCGAACTTTGCAAGTCTTCGTGAAGGCGTTGCTGAAATGGAACTAGAGGAGGGAGAGAGTGCTGATGATCTGTGGAGGTCATTCTTGTCTTCCTTCATGGAACTTCAGTCGCGCTTTATTCCTCTGAAGGGAACAGGTCAGAAGTTCATTCAACCGAAGTGGTTTAATCGGGAAATCCGTAACCTACTAAGGGAGAGGAGAACTGCGTATCGTCGAGCGAAGGCGTCTGGGGACTTTGACGGTCATAGAAGACTGAATCGAAATGTGAAGTCCAAAATAAGGGCTGCTAAGCGTGCTGAGGAGGTCCGTGTGGCTAGACTCTGCAAAGAGAATCCCTAGGAGTTTTTCAGTTATGTGAATGGCCGTAAACCAATCCGACGCAGGATCGGTCCCTTGGTGAATGAGGATGGAGCATTGATGCACTCTGATGCAGGAAATGCTAACCTCTTAAATGAGTACTTCTCTTCAGTGTTCTCTGAGGAGAGTGGTCCCATTCCCGGATCTTTGGACTCCTTCAGTGAGAAGTTGGAGTCAATGGTCTTCACCCAAGAAGAAATCGAGAGAAAAATAATCGAATTAAAAGCAAACAAGTCTCCCGGTCCGGATAAGTTCTTACCTAGTGTGTTGAAAGAAGTGCATGGTGAAGTATCACGGCACCTGTGCATGGTCTTCAACAGGGTAATCCAGACTGGATGCGTTCCTAGAGACTGGCGTGAGGCAGAGGTGACTCCTATCTTCAAGAAGGGAGATGCTAGCCAACCGTCAAACTACAGACCCATCAGTTTAACCTCGATAGTCTGTAAACTCATGGAGAGCATCATGGTGGACAAAATAACAGCACACTTAGAATCAAATTTGCTACTGAGGGGTTCCCAGCATGGGTTCTGGCAGCACCGGTCATGCCTCACAAATCTGGTGGAATTCTTCCATTTTGTTTTCAGTGAGCATGATCGGGATAAAGCGGTCGATGTTGTCTACTTAGACTTTCAGAAAGCCTTTGATAAGGTACCCCACCGCCGCCTCCTTCGGAAAGTGCGTGCACTGGGCATAGACGGAAATGTGGCAAATTGGATAGAGAACTGGCTAAGTGACAGACGGCAGCGGGTGGTAGTGAATGGACAGGCTTCAGAGTGGGTGCCCGTTACTAGCGGTGTTCCCCAAGGTTCTGTTCTGGGACCACTACTGTTTATCATCTATGTTAATGACGTGGATGGTGACATGGTTGCCAAGATTTCCAAATTCGCCGATGATACTAAGCTTGGTATGAATGTCGCGAAAGAAGGAAATACTACCCGCTTACAAGAAGATCTTAGGAAGATCGGGGAGTGGTCTGACACGTGGCAAATGCCATTTAACGTGAACAAATGCAAAGTTATGCATATAGGCCACAGAAACCCCCGAACAGAATATAACCTTAAGGGCAATGCTCTCGTAAGCACTGATACTGAGAAAGACTTGGGTGTAACTATCACCAGCGACCTCAAGTTCTCAAAGCAGTGTATTGAGGCTGAGAAGAAAGCCCAAAGGATGTTAGGGTACATAAAGCGACAGTTTGGACACCGGAACAAGGAGATAGTACTTTGTCTGTACAATTCCCTTGTCCGACCGCACCTGGAGTATGCATTCCAGTTTTGGAGTCCTTCTTACCGAAAGGATATCGCGAGATTGGAACGAGTGCAAGCCAGGGCAACCAAACTTATACCCTCTCTTATAGCTATAAAGAGCTATAAAGATCGGTTGGTAGAACTCGACCTGTTCTCTTTGGAAACCCGGAGACTGCGTGGTCAGTTTATTGAAGTGTTTAAAATACTACGAGGCTTTGACAATGTAGACTACAGGGACATTTTCCAACTCAGTGAGGGCACAACCAGGAATCATGGCTACAAACTTGAACTGAAGCGATACAACCGTGATCTGTGTGGTAAATTCTTTACATACAGCATCTGCGGTACTTGGAACGCGCTTCCTACTGATGTAGTCAACAGCAACTCTGTGGATCAGTTCAAGTCCAGATTAGACAAAGCCTTAAATCACCGTCTAGATGTTTAAGCCGTTGTGCGAGTGTTCCTTGATGGTTTCACATGACACATTCGAGGACGGTCGCCTACTTGCGCAACTAAACCCACAGGTACCCTCATTGTATGGATCGTAAGGTCCCCTAGGGTACTTCTTTTCCTTGTAACTTTCCTTGTAACTCTCTCTCTCTCTCTCTCTCTCTCTCTCTCTCTCTCTCTCTCTCTCCTCTCTCTCTCTCTCTCTCT